>APFE030599318.1:117182-127649 GCA_000404065.3 Pinus taeda
AATAAATTTTGTTGAAAACACAAATTCTGGAAAATTTACAGAATGCTGGAAATTGCAGAAATAAAATCAGCAGTAATAAACAGCCATTAAAACACATTAAAACACTTATATTTTTAGTCAACGTGACCCTGGAAAAACCCCCTACAACTCTTGGGGAAAACCAGTTTGAGAGCTCTTCTTTATTTCTGAAAAATGTCTTTTTACAGCAAGAAAATTTCAGCAAAAAATTACAGCAAAATAAATTTTTCAGCAAGCAAACTTATCTGTTGTCAGCCCAACAGACCACCTGGAAACTTTTCAATTTTCAGCAAAAAAAAGCAGCTTTTTCTGCTTGTTCTTGCTGCTGTTCTGCTTGTCTTTCTACTGTTCTGATTTTGTTGAAGAGCTGCCTGGTATGTGTGCCAAACTGCTGCCTCTTTCTCCTTCTTGTCCAGAAATCTCCCTTGCTCTCTTGCTCTCCTTCTTCCAATCTGCTCATGAAAGAATGAATGATCTTTTCCTCCTTTAATATAACTCCAAGTGACTTTTGGGTGATCTCTAAATCCAATGGCTGAAATAGATTTAGATCAATGGCTGAGATTAAATGCACATTTAAATCTCACTTTCTATTTTTTAATTCACCCACTTAGTCATTTATTTCCAAAGTCACTTTTCCTTTCTAATTTTTCATTGACTTTATAAAAGTCACTTTAAAATTAGACTTAGTAACTTTATCACTTAAAGTCACTTTTAAATTAGATTTTAACTTTATAAAAATTATAAAGTCACTTTAGGAGAAAAATTAAAATCTTTTGGACACTTTTCCCTAGGCCAAAGATCAAAGCCTAAGGGAACCACCTATCCTCCGATACCAAATTTCAACAAAGAAGGCATTCGACGAGAGTTGGAAACACCTCACAACCCACAACAGAATGGGGTGGTAGAGAGAAAGAACTGTAGCATTGTAGGAGTTGCGAAAGTAATTTTGCATGACCGAGGTTTACCTCTGCATTTGTGGGCTGAAGCTTACAACGCAACAATCTATTTGCAGAACCAAAGTCCTCATCGGATTCTTGGTTTGATTACACCAAAAGGAGGTTTTATCGGGGAGGAAGCCCGATGTGTTGTGCTTCAGGATTTTTGGAGCCTCGATTTACTACCATGTCTCCAAAGAATCAAGGAAGAAGCTTTAGTTGACAATAGAGTTGGGGGTATTTGTGGGTTACACAGAAACTCCTCACAACTACCATGTGTACATACCTTCCCTTAGAATGACAGTTGTGTGAAGGGATGTAAAGTTTGATGAGGAGAAAGCTATGCAGTGCTCTCTTGAGAGGGAGCTTCATGTCCCACCAAAATAGGAGCTTTTAACTCCAAAGGAGGAGCCTTAAGAAATTGTGGAGCAACCACAAATTGAGGAGCAGAGAGTGGAGATAGCCACTCAAGCAAAACCATCTAGAGAAGGAAGTAAAAGAACCAGAGAACCTGATAGACTTGTGCAGGATGCGAGGGAGAATGTTGGAGCTCCTTCAAATTTGTGCAAGCAGAGGAGGTTACTTGATCAATACATTGGCTACATGGCTCTAATGATTGAGCTTGTAGAGAATGAGCTATCCTCTTTTGAGGAAGCAATAGAGCAACATGTATGGGTTGATGCAATGTTGAAGGAATACGAATCCATTGTAAATAACAATGTTTGGGAAGTGGTCCCAAGGCCAACAGATAAATTTGTAGTGGGTTCGAGATGGATCTTCAAGGTAAAGCAGGTGGCAGACAGAAGCATAGAGAAGTATAAGGCTAGATTTGTGACCAAGGGGTACTCTTAAGTTGAGGGAATTTACCATGAGGAGATATTTGCTCCTATAACAAGGTACTCATCCATTAGATCAAATTCTTGCTCTGTCTATGTAGGTGGGGTGGAACTTCCACCAAATGGATGTAAAAACAACATTTCTCAATGGGGTTATTGAGGAGGAGGTGTGAATTGAGCAACCAAAAGGTTTCGAGACATTTGATCGAGAGTCTCATTGTGTGCAGACTTAAGCTAGCATTGTATGGTCTCAAATAAGCACCATGTGCTTGGTACACCGGGATAGACAACTATCTCATTGGTTTGGGCTTCACCAATAGTGAAGTAGATGCAAATCTCTATCACATCTTGGTAGAAGGGAAATTTCTTATTATTGTCTTATATGTGTGAAAATTCGGAAAACCCCGACTCTTATTGCAACAAGTGATTAAGTTTTTTCTCTTTATTAAATGAACTAAACAAATTATTTACAGCATCCTATGATAAATATTGAAACTAATGCATTGCAGCCTTCACAAATAAAATACTGCGGAAGAAAAATAATGCTGGAAGAATAGATGCACACACACACAAATACACAATTATTTTTGGATTAAATCCCCAGAAAACCCAACTCGGGAAAACCAGTGCAAAAACTGAGGGTTTTATTATTATGCAGTAGTAAATATGAGTATAAAACTATGGATTCTCAAATCTAGCGATTCATATAGAGAAATGACTAACAATAATTATATTGAGAAAGATCTCACTCCCTTTGGCGATCCGACACTGACCTTGGATCAAGATGAGCTGCTCTCTGCTGCCTCTGCGCAGTCCCTGTGTCAGCCTACACAGTACTGCATCACAACTCGAAACTGCTTCTCTCTTGCTCTCTAATCAACTATTGTTTGGAATATGTACTCTCCTAGCCTTCGGCCTCCCACTTCGGCTTTTGGCATTGAATCACTACTTCTCCCCAGTAAAATACAAATTCCCCTCTGAAGCACTGCGTTGCCTTTATGCTGCCTCTCTGTGGCACTCACTACCTCTCTGCAATGCACTCACTGGAATAGGAAAATCTTCCTTCGACCTTACTATCCCTGCCCGTCTCTCATTGCTACGATCTCACTAGCTCTCTCTCCAGTGACTCAACCTTGCTACTCTGGAGTTCGATCTGCCAATAAATTCAAATTGTTGGTGGCTCAAGTGTGTTCTCCAACCCCCATCAAATTTCTTCTTATAATCTCTCATTGAGGCATCAACGGGCAAGATTAAAACATAATCAATGGCTTAGATTAACTAGAACTCGATTCATGTCTTCTTCTAGAAGATTCTCACCATGCATTAATTAATTCCCTTTAATTAATCATATTTCCTAAGTTTAGACTTAGAAAACATAAAAAAAACGATTAATTATTTTGATTCAGTCGTTTCTAGGTGGAATTTTCAGAAACGATTTTTGATTTTTAGAGAATACATGTATTATAGCCCCTCCACCAAATTTTGTGGCCAAAACACATCTAATGCTACAAAAACTAACAATATATTGATGATTTGATTTTAACTGGTGATGGGCAACTAATTAGATCTTGCAAGGAGGACCTTGCGAGGGAATTTGAAATGAAGGACATGGGTCTCATGCACTACTTCCTCAGGTTGAAAGTATGGTTAAGGCGATGGGGAATTATTTGTGTCTCAAGGAAAGTGTGAAAATGAGATACTATAAAGATTCTGCATGGAGAGTTGTAAACTCATGGAGACACCTCTAGCAACCAACTAGAGGAAGGAGGATGCCACTTCAAGTCAGGAAGTAGATGCTACTATTTATCGACAATTAATGGGTTCACTATGTATCTTGTGAACACATGACCAGATATGTGTTATGCAATCAATTAGCTGAGCCAAGCTATGGTTAGGCTAACCAAATTATTTTGGAAGACAACTAAGCATGTTTTACGGTACCTCAGAGGCACTACCCAATTTGGACTATGGTACAAACGGACAAAGGGAGTGAATTTGTGTGGCTTCACGGATGCAAACTGGGGAGGGAGTCCATCATACAGAAGAGTACATTAGGTGGAATTTGCAGTGTTGGGTCTGCAGCGGTTTCCTCGTATAATAGGAAGCAAATATTTGTGGCGCTCAGCTCGGTAGAAGCATAATACATGGCTACAAGTCAAGCAACATGTGAGGCGATTCCAATGAGAAAGATAATTGTAGGATTGTTTGGTCAAATGATGGATTCAACTGTGATCTACTATGATAATCAGAGCTGCATCAAGCTCTCTGAGAATCATGTATTTCATAATCAATCCAAGCATATAGATATCCGGTATCACCATTTACGGGGTTGTGTGCAGACGCAAATAATGTTGCTACACTACATTCCGATAGAGGAACAAGATGCTAACATTTTGACAAAAGCTTTTTTAAGAGGGAAGTTCGAGTTCCATAGGTGCCAGATAGGGGTGGTTGATAATCCATTTCTTGCTGAGAGGGAGTGTTGATAAATGCAACAAGAAATTCTCAATTTGATTTTGCCTTGATTAAATTGAGAAAATATGAATTTCCACATCTGCAGATAACTTGGATGCAGTTAAGTTGTGTGACATGGCTTGTGTCACTCAATTTACTCAATAAATTTGACTTGGGGGAGTTAGAGTTCAATTAAGCATGTGTGATTGCTAATTTATAGCAACCAAGGTCAATTATTTCAAGTTGTTTTCAGTTAAACTAGTTCTAATTGTTGGAGGAACTAATGGAAGGTAAATTGTGTAGTGAGACTTCAATTTAACTTAGTGATCACCAATTAATTGATTAATCAATCCAAAATAGCAAGTGCATGCAGAGAATTCGAGTTCCCTAACAGTGGTGGAGATTCCAAGGCGGCGTAACATCAGTTGTAGACTAGTCTTGAGTGTACAAGTGTTGCATGCAGTGAGATGATTAACCTAGGGAATTGCAAAATTCATTTTGGAGAAATTCCTAAATAATAGGGGCCTAATTTCTCAGGAATTGCGCAAGGAAATAGGGGCTCAAGTAGAGGTAGAAATTGACTAAATCTGGGTCAAAGCTTCTCAGTGAGCAGAGAGATAGGTTATTCACTTGCAGGTTGTGCTCAATTGAGAAAAAAAAATTGTAATACATCTCTATTCATCAGTTTAATGCAACCAAGCATTGGGGTTTTTAATAGATTGCTTTCCCCAAGAAAAAAACTATGTGCATGTGCGTTATTTTTTATTGTATATGTAAAAATTTTGTTCTAAATTGTGAATTAACTTCCGCAGAGCAGTAGAGTAAGTTCATGTCTTGTGATTTTAATTAAAACTTCATGAGCAGTTACAAATCTACACCATAATTTCTACACCCGAATAGTTGATGTGTACATACTTGGAAATGATGAGGAATCAAACATTTGTATTATGACATATGGGAATAGGGGAGGCGATTGCCATGGCTCCCTCCTTTATTAAAGGAACGAGGTGAAGAGAGGATACTACTACCCTTACTTCACCTTGAACTTTATTTATCACCCTATATGGGAAGTCATTATACCCATTATTATATGATAAATTTTACCCCTTTTAAATATTACTACATCTTTATTTTCCAACCAATAATAAATACACAAAAAAATAAAAAATTATATACTAGCCTAAATCAATCTTAACTTCAAATCTACCAAATGTCGAGAGAGATCAAATTTCTTGATATGCAAACCTCTTTTAGAGTGAAAAGAGATTTGATCCCTCTCGACGCTTGGCAGATCCAGAGCATGTGTTTCCTCCTAAGAGGTCACAGGTTCAAAACCAAAGGGGGTAGAGTATGTATGCTTTCGTAGACTTAACAGTCAAATCGTTGCGCAAAGGTGGGTCCCTTGTCCCACAAATAGGGGGGTCTCATACACCAAATTGGTGTCTGACTTGGCCATGACCTTAAAATTAGATAATGATAATAATAATAATAATTCCACGTGAATACCATGTGTTCTCAATACGATGGGTTCTCAATACCATGGGCCATTTTTATGTTTACAATGTTATTTTTTATTTTTTATTTGTTTTTGAAAGTTATTATCCTTAGTGCTAGAGGATATTATGTATTCGATAATACATTAACCCTTAATTAACCTTGTGCTAACCAAAATTAAACAATAATTTACAAAGTCGACATTGGAGAACAAATATATATAATTATATATATATTATAATATATATATATATAATATATATATATTATTTTATTTATTTTAGGTTGTGATTGGTTGAGAAGGGGTAGAGTTTTATTTAGCAATGATGACTCCGCCATGAGATGGTAAGATTTCAATTGTTTTTTAGTTAATATTGTAGGTTTGTTTAGTTATTTATATTTATATTTATTTTGAACTAGTTAAAATGTTCACATTATATATATATTTTAAATTTTATCTAATTTAATTTAGTCAAAATGTTAAAAATTACATTGCAACATCTCTACTACATTGCGTTGGAGAGGGCCTTGAGTGTAATTAACCCAAACTTTATGGTTAGAGTATGGTCTTCAACTGCAAAATTCCAAAATGATTGCAAAAAGTGATTACACCGAGGCGCTCTCCAGCATGGAAGAGATGTTGTAAGGTTATGTTATGTAAACATTTTGAGTCGATCAAATTACATAACAATAAAAATAAAATCAACAATTATAATGACTAATTAAAACATTTTGACCAAATAAAATAACATAATTTTTTTAATAATTATAATTATCAATTCAATTATTAATAATTAAATCAACTTAAATCCATTTTAATTTTGGAACGCCTAGAGATCAAATATCTTGTAAACCTCGCCGGAGATCAAATTGATTGTAGACCTTAAATATAAGAGATTAAATTTCTTGGAGAGCCAAAATTCTTATTGCTCTATTTAAGCCTTTGACATGGTCTGCCTCTTCATCTGGTCCTCATAATGAACCACACTTGTTGGTTCGAAATGCGTCGGCCAAAAAATTCTCTCATGTGATTTCTACCGAAAGACTTTGTTTAATCTCATAAACTCCGTTGTCAAACACGCCGCTGAAAAAGACCAAAAGAAGTGTGGGAGGAAAGAGTATGCATTTTTTGTTCTTCCCGAAAAGTGAGAACATAAAAACATTTCATTTTAGAATGTGAGGCCTTCAAAAACAACCGGGAAAGTTATGCAGATATGCAACTAGCTCTTGGGATAATCTATTTAGAGAAGGGTTTGTCGCAATGTTGCATGAAGCGCCCCCCCCCCCCACGGTTCGAAGCCCCGAAGCGCATCCCGTATGGAAGCGCCTAGGAAGCTTGGTCAGAAGCGCCGCTTCCTGGAAAATTGGAAGCGCGGTACGGAAGAACCGCTTCCAGGCCTCTGAAGCGCGCTTCGTACGATGCTTCGAGCCTCAGAAGCGTGGCGCTTCGGAGGAGGAACGTACGCTTCCGGAAGCAACCGCGCGGTGGGCAAAAATTCATTTGTTTATTTGTTTATTTTTTATTTTATGTTAACTTAATATAAAGGGGGTGGGTTAGGGTGAGGTTAAGGTGAGGAATGAAAAGAATAAAGCCCCGATTCATTCCTCATTTTCTCATTTTGAGTTTATGAGAGTTGGAGAAGAGAAGAGAGGAGAGGAGAAGAGAAGAGAGGAAAAGAGAGGAGAAGAGAGGAGAGCTTGGAGGAGTGAAGAAGGAGGAGCTTGGAGCAAGAGCTTGGAGGACTTCATCTACAAGAGCTAAAGAGGTAAATTCAAACCCCAAACTCCCTTATTTTTTTGACAATTTTTTGTATTTTTCTCCTCCCTCTACTACTCTTTCCCATTGTTTCTACTTGCTCCTTTACTTACAAGTTGTCCACCACCTATATCCATATTCCAAGATGGTGTTCTTTTGGCTTCTATGTATCATTCCACTCTTGGTTTTAATGATGGCAAAGGGGAATGGGAATATAAGGGAAGAAACAGAAGAGAACATTGGTCCTAATATGAGTGACCCAATGTATGATGAGGACGAAGGGTTTGAAGAGGAAGGGGATGAACCTGAAGGGGACACTTAAACACAAGATGGGAAAGCTACATCAACACCCTTGTGGAACTATGTGACCAAACTTGATGGGGGAAAGGGTGGTGGATCTTACAAATTTGTGTGCCCTCATGGTTGTCATGAAGGAAAACCATATTGTGGTTCATATACCCGTCTGAGGAGGCATCTTTGTGGGGCGCTGGACAATGATGAAAAAAAGGGTTCTGTGGGGGTATAAATTTGCCCAAACATTTCAACTGAACAAAGAAGAAAATACATCCAAATAGAGATGGTTGCACAACAAAAAAACAAGAAACAAGAAACTCATTCTGAATAAAGTGCAACGGCAACCTCTAAATTTGGTAGCTGCTCATCTCCTCACGGTACTTCTGCAAGCTCTGGAGGTAGAAGAATAATAGGGGATTTCCTTAATGTTGTTGGGAGGGGTGATGTGGATGGAAAGATAGTCCGTTTTCTTTGTGCTTGCGGTGTACCATTCAATGTGCTTCGCTCTCCCTATTGGTATGAAATGGTAAAGGCCATCAATGAAGCCCCAAAAGGATACAAGGCCCCCAACTATGAGAAAGCTAGAACAATGTTATTAGAAAGAGAAAAAGCTAAGGTTGAAAGAGCTTTGACACGTTTTACACATGAGTGGGTGGATTTTGGGGTATCCATTGTATCAGATGGGTGGACAAATATTAGAAACCAACATTTGATAAATGTTCTTGGTGTTTCTTCTAGTGGTGCAGTATTTATTACATGTCATGACTCCTCCTCCATCACTGCAACTGCACAAAACATTGCAGATCTCCTATTGAAATCAATCAAAGATGTTGGTCCGAATAATGTGGTTCAAGTGATCACAGATAATGCAGCAAATTGTAAGGCAACAGGAAAAATTATTGAGCGCACTTATCCACATATCTTTTGGTCTAGGTGCCTGGTTCACACATTGAACCTTTTGATGCATGATATTGTGAAGCACAAAGAATGTGGGTATATTACTAAGCTTTACAGGAGAGGGAAGCAACTCACTAAATTCATCACAGGGCATACAAGGGTAAACTACTTCTATGGCACTTACTCCAAGTTGCAGTTGCTTAAAATTGCAAAGACAAGATTTGCTAGTTATTACCTCACCTTTAGGCGGCTAGTGAAGGTGAGACAAGCTTTAACAAATCTGGTGTGCGCTGAATCATGGGATGAAATTAACACTGACATAGATGGTGCTAATGCAGTCAAAGACACTGTTCTTGACAGTTAATTTTGGGCACAGGTTAAATATGTTTTGCAATTCACCAAACCAATTTATTACATGATCAAGTTTGCAGAGTCAGATCGACCAGTAATTGGGGAGGTCTATGAGCAAATGGATAGCATGTTGGGGCAGATTAAAAACATTGTTGAGCCTAGAGATACCACCTTGTACAATTATATTCGTGTAGAGGTGGAAAACCGATGGGAAATGCTAAATGTTCCATTGCATGCATTAGCATATGTTTTGACACCTAAATACTATCATCCATCATGGCTTTCAACACCAGCAGCTGGGGGGGAAGCAGGAGAAAACCACACCAAGATCAAGAGGTTCACAAAAAATATATGGCTGCATTGAGTAAATTAATCCTTGATGAGGAGGAGGCTGCATTGGTACGGAGACAGGTGAGCAACTATACGCTTAACGTTGGTCCATTTGGGAGCATGCATGCAATTAAAAATCGAGAGACATTTTCTTCTCTTGAGTGGTGGAACATGCATGGAGGGGGTACTCCACTTCTACAGACTTTGGCATTGCAGGTGCTATCACAGGTGGTAAACACTTCTTTTACAGAGAGGTGTTGGAGCTCTTATTCTTTCATCCACAGTGTTAAAAGGAACAGGTTGAGTTTAGACCGGGCAGAGAGCTTGGTTTATGTTCATTACAACTTGCGATTGTTGTCCCATTACTATGAAGATGCAAAGTCTAATAAAGACTTGTTGATTTGGGACAGGAATCCAGAGGAGCCCAATTTGGAGGATGGAGTGTTGTGATTAGAGCAATTAGAGGATGCTCTTATTCAGGTATGTTCATTGTGGTATGAATTTTCCAATTTTTCCTTATAAAGCATTTCTTTAATTCATGTTTTTAGTTTTTTTGTTAACTAGTGTTTTTTTTTGCATGAATTTTTTGAGCAATTCCAGGATGATGATGATTGTGTTGATATGCCACCCCCACCCCCATTTGGTCCCTTGGTTCTTAGGTTCCATGGTTCAACACCAACAACAAGGGGGTTCTTCTTCATCAGTTTCAGTGCCACAGCCACAACTTCCACAGGCACCATCTTCTTCATTGCCACCACGTGGAGGCCTGCCGCCATTTTCTCTTCAT
Source organism: Pinus taeda (assembly GCA_000404065.3). NCBI lineage: Eukaryota > Viridiplantae > Streptophyta > Pinopsida > Pinales > Pinaceae > Pinus > Pinus taeda. The sequence continues at coordinate 127,335 of APFE030599318.1, forward strand.
GGTGGAAGGAGGAGAGATTAGTAGATATATTCACAATCCTACTTTTTTGTCATAGATTACTCATTAGACTTGTAGACTTGTGAATTTGAATTTTGAACCTTTTTGGCTTGGCGGTGACCAAGTGACATATTTGGTAAACATTATTATTTGAATTTTGGACATGACAAATGTTGACAGTTGCTCACTTGCTAGATAAATCATAATATGCTCTATGTTTTATGTTTTATAATATGCTTAAATGTTTTATGTTTTATAATATGCTTAAAAATTTGATGTATGTTTGTAATAGATAGAATATAGATGATTGTTGTACAT
>APFE030599318.1:129213-175351 GCA_000404065.3 Pinus taeda
TCCGCGGATGCTTTGCTTCCTAGATTTTTGGAAAATGACGCTTCGGCGTCCCCGCTTCCAAAAATCGCTTCCGCTTCGCTCTTACTTCGTGCAACATTGGAACTTTGTCGAGAAGTTGGGAGCATTATTTTGAAGCTTCAGAGAAATACATCAATGAGATAAAAAAACAATCTGTCCCATAAACTATTTTTAGAGTCATAAACATTAAAATAATTTTTTCCTTTCTTTCTCCCTAATATTCAAATATTCAATACATCTTAAGTTAATGTTACTCTTGTTACTCTTGTATGACAATGTTACTCTTGTTACTCTTGTATGACACTGTTGCATTACGAAAAAAAATAAAATTAAAAATTATTTAAAAAAATAGGAATGTAAGCCCAATACAAAAGCAATGCTCTTGAAGCGCTAGCATTATACACAAATAAGTTCAAATATAAGGGTGCTGAGTTTAGTAAAGACTAGTGAGCACTGAAATTGAAGGGTTTATGGTTTAAACACGACGACCAGAGGAGCACGAAACTTTCAAGGGAATGGATGATTATCTCGAACAGCATGAGCAAGATCGCCTAAAGGAAGCGGGGAAAGGTCTTACGCCATGGGAACAGCACGCCACTGTAATCCACATGCCTCGGTTCGATTACCACGCGCCTTCTGCTATTCTACAGCGTTCCCATTCAGGGTTTCTTATCACATGTACCATTAGTATGTGTTCCTGGCCCTGTTTGTTTTTTATTTCGTGTTTTTACAGCTTTCAATGGGTTTCTCAACTATCCCTTCTGTTCTTAATTACCCATAAAACACTCAGGCTGCAAGTATTGTCAGTCGAAAATTAATGTGGCGCTTTATACCTCTATTAATCAGAATCATTAAGCTCCCGTCCTGCAGCACAATGGACTTAGGGGGTTATCCACTGGAATGTTGCTTTTGGGGTTTACACCAAAAGTGTTTTCAGCCAGGAGAGCACTCGATCTTTTAGTCTCTTAGTTATGATTCAGGGACGAATAGATGGCTCAGTTTGGGTGGTTGCTTGATGCCCTTCTATATACAAGGTTGTTAATCTTAATCGGCATGATGACTAAATTGTTCTGTGCACAAAATTTGGGCAGTTGGTTTTTTGAACAGAAGTGGAACGTACTACATAGGAGCAGGAGTGTATGCACTTGGAGGATAACACGTAGCCCTAAATGAGCTTGGAACTATGTGATAGCGCTATACATCTTGGATGTTGGACACTTGACACGCACGTTGGTTGGTTGGTTGGACATGGACACGTACGTTGAGGAGAAACATTGGAGCATAGTAACCACTTAGGCACTTGTTGAGGAGTGTCGGGCAGATCTCTCGAGGAGGGACACCTTGTGTGAGGACACTTGAACACTTAAACAACAAGCCACCATGGGAGAGGGAGTGTTGGACTGATAGCTTTTTAGATAACACACCATCTAAGAGGACGGGCATTGAGCCCAAAGAGGATCATTCTTGGAGAGGGCACCACCTTGGGCTCTTGTAAAGATTAGTATGACACCTGTCATCCTTGTATTTTATAATGCTCCATGCGAGGGTGTCTTGTTGGTCACATGTATGGACCATCTTTTATGTTGGCCTCCTTCACCTAGTTTATTTTGGCTCCCTTCACCTAGTTTGCACAAAGGGAAGAGAGAGCCTTTGCTTACGTAAACTATCATTGTATTTTCTATTCAGTCAATGTAATTGTCTTGGAGAAGTCTTGCAAGGAGCAAGACTCAGGGTTTGTGATGTAAACCCTAGGACAAGACAGGATGAAGAGAGAGAGTACTTGGATGTTCTTGGAGAGATTACTGTTGTGAGATGTACGAGGATGTTAGGGTTTGTGGCATGCAAGTAAATCCTAGAGAAGAACTTAACAATAGAGTAATAGATGGTTTGTTTGGTTGTAGTTGTGGCTCTTGTTGTGAAGCAAGAGGAGTTAGTGCTAGGTTTCCTACTCCAGAGAGATAAGGAAAAGACAAGCCAATGCCTTGGTGATATTACAACCTTGCTCTTGTGTCATGTATAAGCAACACCCTGGATAGCCTTGCTTGATGAGTCTTGAGCTTGGTGTGATACTTTTTTGGAAGGAGACTTGGTTATTGTACTCTTGAGGAACCATGGAGGTCTTCGTGCTTGCCTTGATGAAAGAAGAGTTGAAGGCATAAGTTTTGAGGACTCAAACCCTAGGATGGACATGTAGACTAGGAGGCTAGTGTTAGAGTTGTTTTATAAGCCATGTATGGGTGTAATGCAACTTTGCAGAGGTTTGTAAATCTTAAGGAAGACAAGAGCACTATCTTCATGATTGGGTAGATTCTAGCATTGGTTATTCATGCTAATTTGTCATAACTTTGAGTTGAATTTGTTAATTGATTGAACACCTACATAACATAAGGGAGCAGATTTACTGTTGTTCTCATCTGTTGAAATAAGACATTTCAAAACTTTTATATGGTTGGAAGGAGTGCTGTAAGGGTTTTAGCTTATGCTGATAGTAAGATTGGTCGAGGAGAAGTGAAATATTGCCGCTGTAAATGGATATTTCAGATTCAACTCCGAGATTGAAAGTTCATAGGAAATAGATTTGAGAAACCTTAAGGCTGAGTTGAAATTTCTGATCTTGCATTAATGTACTGATTCTTAAAATTTCTATATGGAAATAATTAGGATAGAGTCCCATACTTAGAATCCTAAACTACTAGTCAGCAAGGTCAACATAAACAAAATTAAGCCTTCACAAAAATTGGACTGAGATCTACTGTCATAAAAAACTGTAAGCCCCTTAAGGGCAATTGATTCTACTACAAATAACAACGAACCATTTGTGGGTTATAAGGGGTTTTAGATTGGGTGGTTTAGTAACCACCCACCACAACTTCTCTACTAGTATTCATACCCTAGGTCGTTTGATCACTTGGATTTCCTTCCCATGTTAGGAAAATTGACAAATTACATGCATGTAAATTGCATTGAAGATGTGAAAATGGGTTGATAAAAAGGGTCATCATGTGGGGAGGGTTGAAACATAGAAAGGAAAAAGAAAACGACCAAGAAATGAATAAGATTTTTAGGTTTGATGTAATATTGAAAAACCATATTAACTAGTTATTGATCTTTTCAAGAACAATAGACCATTAGAGTGATCATTAATGATGGCTTTATGTACCATGCATTAAGAATAACAATATGATATAACAATTATATTAATGACATTGGTATTAATTTAATAACAATAATAAACAAAGGTTTTTTTATTTTTATTTATTTATTTATTTATTCATTTTTGTTTATTTATGAGGAAAACCTTTGGGCACTTCCCTCATTTTGTGGATGGTACTTGTTGCCTCAAAATCTAGCAGGTCTTGTGAGGGGAAAGCTTACAAGGCAAAACTAGACCAAGGGACGACAATCAAGTGTGGCTCATTGTCAGCACAACCACTACCTCCTCTTTTGAGGACTTTCACAACTAGGGAGGCTTCCCTTTAGTAGGTCTCCTATGAGAGATATGTGATAAGTCCAAGGAGCAAGATGGCAAGACAAGCTTATAGAGGACAACTCTTCCTAAGGATAAGGTTCAATAAGCAAGAGAAGGCAATTCACATCCTCTAATATAGCTTATTTAAGGCACAAAAGATCCAAGGCTTATTGAATAGCAAGCCTAATGTGTCAACCTAGAATCACAAGGCCAAGAAAAGGTTTCCAAACAATGAATAATAGTAACCAATGGAACAAGAAGCCTTCAAGAAGCCCCAAGTTGAAGCCTAGGGCAAATAGGGCTTTTCTAGGGTAAGATCTATCTAGGGAAAATGATTTAGTCTTGAAATGGATGGATTAGCCACTAGAAGTGGTTGATTTTGAGGCAACCAACACTCCTTCCAATGTTGAATCCTTCGACAAGCCAACAACCTCAACTCTAGTCCAATTCGTGCCCTAGCTCTAGTTAGCGACTTATCCTTGAGGGGTCAAAAATTAGTTAAAGAGAGAGAGAATCAAATTTGAGGTGATTTTTTGAAGGTTATCAACAAAGTGACAAGGTTAGGATGATGGAGTCAATGGGATTGCAAAATATGCTAAATCTTGGCAAGGAGTAGGGGAATGATGAAACCTTAGGTTTCAAAACCCTCGCTATTAGTTTTGTGAGGGAGTAAAATCAATAGGGAGAGCTAGTTTAAAGATTCACCTATGGGATTGTCATCACATTTTACTATTGAGTAATGCATACAATGCTATCATCGGGATTCCAATTAATTATTTTCAACAATAAGTAGCACAAATAGAAACCCTATATTAACCATTCCATATATTAGACAAAAGAATAAAAATTGATCAAATCCAAGGCACACTTACAAGATAGAGTGCAAGTACAAGCCTTTATTTCTCTAAAGTAACATCTCTATGACCAAAGAAATAGCTCCAAATAGCAAAGTACACCGTAGAGTTGTTAGAAAATTAGAAAGGCAAAAATATTTTCTTATGTTGACAATTACTTGTGATATTCTTGTATTCTTATTAACTTTCTTGGTGTTCTTCGTTTATATTCTTCTCATCAACAATCATCGAATCAAAAGCATGAAGATCAATGACACCAAATATGGGCACTTAGCCAAGGCAAAACCCCTATGAAAGGGAAAACTCAGTCAAACTCTTCCTCTAGTAGTTTCAAATCAAAATGAGACAATCCAAGACCTTAGACCCAGATAGAGAACCTCTTCCAATCCACCAAGCCAACCTCTCAAGAAGATTTACCAAATTCCAAAAGTCAACTTAGGTAAAAAGGCAACAAAACTGCATCAAGCTCAAAATTTCAGTCCTACTACTTCAGAACTTCGGCCCTCTTTCAGATCTACAATTTCGACCCCCTTCTGCACTCCATAAACTCGCACATGTGAAGCAAAATCAACAAAAAGGTCTTCAAATACTTCGCTAGGATTCCTCCTTCGATCTAGGGGTTCTCCTCCTTTTCTTGAAGTTTTTGTTTTCTCTCCTTCTCCTGCATCTGGAGATCAAACGTGCTTAGTTGGTGTCCTAAATGAGGTCGAGTAGCTGCCAATATATAGTGGTTTGAGGCTCCTGTTGAGGCCAACTTGGTGGAGGAGGCTTATTTGACTCAATTTACATAAAAAATAAATTTTCTTTCTTGATATACAAAGTCCAAGAAGGATCTACTACATGATGACAAGGACTATGACTCATAATACAAACCCTAGAAGTCTTCAAAGGAGGCTATTACCTAAAAATAAAATAATAAAGCATGAAACCCATGCTAATAAATAATTTTCTTTTGTAAATAAATTTTCTTTCTTTATTTTGACAAATACATTACATTATGACTCAAATACAATTATGAAGGCCGATACTAGTTACATTCTTCAACACTCCCTCTTAACTAGGGAAGTATATATATAGGTACAAGGATGAACTGAAAATGACATGTTCTACGAAGAGTTATAACATACACAATGCTAAAGATTAGATACTTGACCAAGGTATCTAACCGGTTAGGACTAAGGTGTTATCCAAGCTTTTGCCACTATCGGTACTATCAGGTTTCAACTCTAATACCAACCCACAAGGATTTAGGTATCGTATCTAAGTTCAGAGCTGAACAAGAGCAACAATACCCTCCATCTTTGGGATTTGGACATCATCATAGGTCAGCCAGATGTCCTCCCAAGCATCATACAAACACTCAACCTAAGATGCTTCATCTCTCCTATTAACTAAATCAGATATAACCACTAGTCCAAGCATGCTTCTAAAATATTCAAGCTTCTTATGGAGAGATCTTGCAAAATTACAACCCCAATTAGCAATAAACTTTTAATGCTTGTGTGTGTGTTAGCACAAACCTCTGAGGTCCTCAATTCCTTTGATGCTGCTCAGGTCGTCACAATATCTGAAGTTCCTAACTTATCTCTATGGAAGCTTCTTTCTTCAATTTCTTCAGTAGCACCAACCTCACCTAACACTTTTAAAAATATCCAAGTTTTGTTTTCAACTTTAAGAACAATCAACTGTAATGCTTTAGCTATTCTTTGATCTTATTCTTTCCTTATCGATATGATTCATATTTCAAGATCATGTCCACTTTCTCAACTATGGAGGATATACACTTTCCTTCATCCAAGTTCCCTCTCAACTTAGGGAGATCAACAACTTTATTCTTTTAGTTATACAGGGTTTTTCTTTTTGCATCATCATATTATTAGAGAACTTTGATTTTCCAAAATTTCATTCCTTCATATGGCAACAAGATCATCTTTCAATCATCAATGTTATCAGGGTTCTTACAACTCCCTCCGTCCATCATGCTCAACATTATCATCAATTTATCAACAAGTACGAGGTAGGCAATCATCTTCAACAGTTTGAAGATTATGTACTTGCAATTCTTATCGGGAGCATGAAGTTAACTTTATCAATATGTCAACACAATGGGAGCATAATAAATCAGACTTTAGATATCAAAACCTAAACCTAGTTAGGTTTACAATTAACATAATTCCCTTTTTTCTTTGTTCAAAGGATGACACAAAATTTCAAATAATATAGTCTTCGGTAAAAAAAGTATTTCTCTTCAACAACATAATAAAACATTCAGTACAATGCTGTAGTAAACCCAACAATACTAGTATAGTTTAGATTCAATCGATTCCACTACAATCCAAACAATTCTAGGCTAATCCCGAATTTCAGAGAGTTTAAACGACTGAATCCTAACCAAATCTGAATTATTCTAATTCACAGACTTGGAAAAAGCATTTTTGTGAGTTTCGTCGAGAAATAATACCCGAGGTGATTCGGACCTTCGACTTCCTTCAGAAATTCTTCAAATCATACTTTAGTATGTTGGATTGCTTTAGGGAAATTCGTGGGTTTGCTACAATACTAAATCACTCCTCTGTATTACCTCAAATGGCCCTTCGAACTTTGTTATAGGAGCACGAATCTTCTTGGAAACTCATACCTGTTGCATAACTGTTAATTTCTGGGTATGTTCTATGCTAAGAGCAATTTATTTCAATTTTCACAGTTAGCTTCATATCTTTTCCAGATTAGCAATCACATTAGCATTAAAGTAAACTGCAGATAGAACATAAACATAAATCGTAGAAGACAGGCCAAGACAAGAGTACACAAGATGTGGTGCTAGCTAGGGACAAACCCCAATGTGGGGAAACCCTTGATCAATTCTTCTTTTATGTTCTTCAAAGTTCAGTAGAGAAAGAGAGAGAGAGATAATACATTTATAATAGAAGTCAACATTTTGACTTTTGATATCTGCATGAGATCAGTTGAAGACATATTGCTTCAACTGATTCTCCAAGGTGACTGCTTCACCTATCCTGGTGTTGCAACTCGTACTCATGTTGTACCCGTCATTGTGCTACACCTGGTCACTGAGCTGCTCCCATCACCATGCTGCATTATTCATCATCATCATGCGGTCTCAATCATCATCATGTTGTACTTTACTAACATGCCCATCATGCTGCATCATCCATCGTCATGCTGCACTATATATCTGTTGCTTCCTTATGTTGCCATATGTATATCAGCCTTAGCTGCTTGCTATGGCTTGCAGCCTAGCAAAGTAGCTAGGCTATAGCTCCAGATTCCTTCAAACAGACCATCCAACCATACACTACCTTATATGGCTGCTAACTTCCAGAACGCAACTCCTAAAAGGCCTCCAACTACTGGCTATGGCGTGTGACCTAGCCCAGTAGTTGACTGTAACTTGGGTCCCTTCAAACAGTGATCCAAACAATCCTTACACAACAGCCTCTAGCTCTTCCTTATTGCGGATTCTTCTGCCCATCATACCGAGTTCAAGAGTAGCTTGATCATGCCTAGGACAATCCACGCTGTCAGCTACAACAATGTGACTTTAACCCTGATGAAATGCTTCCTTTTGCTGCGGCATAAGTCTACTCTTCTCCCTGTGTCTTAGGTCTTTATATGCTGCTGATTAGGGCCTCTTCTTCTGCAGCTAATAGGGCTGCGTATAACGCTTTTTCATGACAGCAAATAGGAGCTTCACAACACTGCGAATGGTTCTCTCTTAACAATAGATGATGGCTGCCAATTAGGTCTCTTGATGTTGCGGAATAGGGCTTGCGTTTAGGACATTATTAAGGCTTCCTGAAATAGCGGGTTAAGGTCTCTTCTAGACCTGCGGTTAGGGCTCTTTTAGGGCTTTCTTTGATAGCGTTAAAACCTTTCCTTGCTGCGTTATAGAAGCTTCCTTGATTGCGTAGATTAGGTCTCTCCTTAACAACTAATTAAAGTCTTCTTGGACCACAGATTAGGGCACCACTTGACAGTAGATTAGGGCATCATGTTGACTGTGTATAGGAGCTCCCTTGACTGCGGCTAGGGCACATTTGAACTGCGGCTAGGGCATCTTACAATTAGCCCAGCGTACTCTTTAGTGTCTCTCCTTTACCAAAAACCCAAGACGTGGAGAGGAGGAGATCACATGAGGAGTGTGTGTATAAATGACTTCAAGTCATCTCCTATTTATACTAAAACATAGATGATGAATAGACATGACTATTGGGCTCCTGAGCCTACATAAGATGCTGGCCGACTTGACAATTTGTCTTGTAACACAAATAAATTCATAACTCCATGAATACTTGTCGGAATTGGATGATCTTTAGATCAATCCTACACCTCTCGATGAGAGGGATCCAAGAAAAATATCAGCGACCACAAATAAGATGACCCACATGGAGTTTGACCCTAGTTGCCAATTTTAACACTCCCTCTCAACTAGGGAGAACTCCATCTGTTGATCCATATGTCCAACTGTACTATCTCTGCCATTAGTGCTTTGCACTGCTCTGCTCTGCTCGAACTATGAAGAAGAAGAAGTGATCTAGGATGTATCATACCATCCTCCACTGACCCGAAGTCAGTCACAGAGTGTGTACCACTTTCACTGGTCCCAGACCAGTCCTCTACTGACCCAAAGTTAGTTTCAGAGGGTGTACCACTCTCACTGGTCCCAGACCAGCATCATTGATCCCAACGCAATGAAGGTCATCCTAGCATAGGGAGTACGGTAGATACAATGATGCGTCTATCGATACTATTATGGTCCCTATCCTCATTTCCCTACTCATTGATCAGATGAGAGGTACTTCCCATGAGTCCCAAACTGCATGGGTAGGATGCCTTGACAGGAGAACTAATCATCCTGTCCACAGGAGAGCGAATCATCTTGTCCACAGGAGAGCGAATCATCCTGTCCAGTGGATGCCACGGAGAACTAATCATCCTAGCCTACAGGAGAACTAATCATCCTGTTCGGCACGCGCCACCAGGGGAGGGTGAGTCACCTTGTGGTCGTATGTTGCTCCAGTAAGAACCCCAAGCCCCCAGGGCTCCTAGAGCTCAATGTATGCAACATGTAGGACCCTTTTAGAAGGGTCTCTCGACGACTCCAAATCGTTTGGGAAAATCACAGATTTGATCTTTTCCCTTGGGGCTTTGACAAAGTGTAGCGACCTGTACATCATCTCACAACGATGAAGCTTCCTCGCTCATAGACTTACCATATCCCAGATAAGGTAGTATCTGATGTCTATCTGCTGGAGCAATCATCGAATACGAGATTCCTCAATAATTGAATCCCACCTCTGGTTGTCATAGAGAATCACAGTGGTATTCATCATGTGTACAAACAACTTACTAAAGAGCTTCCCCAACCAAGCAACTTCATACGAGATCATACTCATAGCTATGTATTCGGTCTCGACTTCTGCTTCCTGCTTGTCCATGATATTGAAGCAGAATCCAAAGAGAACCAACACTAAAAAGTGCTCTAGTGTTCCTCTTTCCCAATCAACATTCAAATAATTATGTAGTTTCATATTTCCGGCAGTGTATCTCAATCCATGAGAGATTGTGCCCTGAAGATATCTCAGAAGATTCTTGGCACCAATCTAATGAGGCTCAACCAAATATGAGCTCACCATGCTAACTGCAAAACATATGTCCAGACGGAAGTTCACCAAGAACATCAACGCGAACGAGTTTATGAAACTCAGTGGCATTTCCCAAATCTGGTCCGACATCAGTACCATATAACTTCTGAAATTTAAGATCCTTGAGGTGGTCACGTGCTTGTAGTTTATCATTCCACATCCAACTCCCTCTTACTTCTGCAAATGAGAGGGTCTGCACCTGTCAGAAATAGGTCGTCCTCATAAGGTGTCGGTATGAGAGGTCTATCATCCGCAACCTTCGGGTAATGGTTTGGATTGGTTTCACTCCTAGTGAATCTTAGCTTCATCTGACAACTATCAATCCTCTCATACTATGCCTGAGGAGTTTTTCCTCAAGCCATAGAGGGCTTTCTTTCACTTGCATATTGAGATTCCTGATCATCAATCTTAAATCCCTCGGGTTGTTCCACACCTGTGGACTTGCTACATGAGGGGAATGGCCTCCTTGTAAGATTTTCCTTCGGTACATCTTAGACATGTACTTTCATGCTCCTTTTGAATTTAGGCATTCCTATCACCATCTAGCTTACAGACCTTCGGTGTTATGTGTCAATGGACATGGTCCCCAATGGACTTCCTGCAACCTGAACTCAAAAACATCTTTGAAAATTCTATTTCCAAACGTGTACCTTTCCATCGATGAGTGCCACCCTGAAACCTTTGACTTCCATTTGCTGAAATGGACACTAGGTTCTTCTTGCGATCAGGTACATAAAAGAGATTATGTAAATGAATTGAGTTACCCTCATTCAATTGAGGGATAACATTCCCTACACCCTTTCCGAGATAGGTGGCATTGGCTCCAAGTATAATCCCACGATGGTTTCCATCTCTACCAAATTAGAGAGTGCACCGATCTATCCGATGAAGTGCCTTGAAGCACTACAATCAATAAGCCAGATTTCCAAAGAATCTGAAGGAGAGGGCCAATACAAGCTAATGCTTCTTTATCTTATTGTAAACAACATTTGATTCTTCATACCTGGGGTTCCTTGCTTTCTTTAAAGAGTTGACCATTTCCTTGATGACTTGCATTACCTGTCATTCCTGGAATGATTGTTATCTTCATCAAGGGATGTGTCTCTACCATTCAGACATTCCTTCGCATAATGGCCGAACTTATTGCAACCAAGGCATCCCCATTCCTTCCACCCTTAGATCCGAACTTTCCAATGAAGTGATCTTTAGGTAGGCCATTAGAAACTCCGCTGCGCTATTCTGATAATATTCTCTTCTTCGACTTCACCCTTGGTGAATTAGAAGAGGGATGAGCAACCCATTGACCCTATTGTCCTATGTAACTGTCTTCGGTGATTACTCTTTCACTCTAGCTTGGGCATTGTCTTCACCTCAGCTCTGATACCATGTTAATTTTTGGGTATGTTCTATGCTAAGAGCAATTTATTTCAATTTTCACAGTTAGCTTCATGTCTTATCTAGATTAGCAATCACATCAGCATTAAAGTAAACTGCAGATAGAACATAAACATAAATCACAGAAGACAAGCCATGACAAGAGGACACAAGATGTGGTGCTAGCTAGGGACAAACACCAATGTGGGGAAACCCTCGATCAATTCTTCTTATATGTTCTTCAAAGTTCAACAGAGAAAGAGAGAGAGAGAGAGATAGTACATTTATAATAGAAGTCAACATTTTGACTTTTGATATCTGCATGAGATCACTTGAAGACATATTGCTTCAACTGATTCTCCAAGGTGACTGCTTCACCTTTCATGGTGTTGCAACTCGTACTCATGTTGCACTCGTCATTGTGCTGCACCTGGTCCCTGAGCTGCTCCTATCACTATGCTGCTCCCATCACTATGCTGCATTATTCATCATCATCATGTTGTACTTTACTAACATGCCCATCATGCTGCATCATCCATCATCATGCTGCACTATATATCTGTTGCTTCATTATGTTGCCATATGTATATAAGCATTAACTGCTTGCTATGGCTTGTAACGTAGCAAAGTAGCTAGGCTATAGCTCCAGATTCCTTCAAACAGGCCATCCAACTATACAATACCTTATAGGGCTGCTAACTTCCAGAACATAGCTCCTAAAAGGCCTCCAATTGCTAGCTATGGCCTGTGGCCTAGCCCAACAGTTGATTGTAACTTGGGTCCCTTCAAACAGTGATCCAAACAGATCTTACACAACAACCTCTAGCTCTTCCTTAGTGCGGATTCTTCTGCCCAGCATACTGAGTTCAATAATAGCTTGATCATGCCTAGAACAGTCCATGTTGTCAGCTACAACAATTTGACTTTAACCTTGATGAAATACTTCCTTTTGCTGCGGCATAAGTCCACTCTTCTTCTTGCGCCTTAGATCTTTATATGCTGCAGATTAGGGCCTCTTCTTCTGTGGCTAATAGAGCTGCGTATAACGTTTTTTCATGACAACGAATAGGAGCTTCACAAGACTGCGAATGGTTCTCTCTCAACAGTAGATGATGGCTGCCAATTAGGTCTCTTGATGCTGTGGAATAGGGCCTGCATTTAGGACATTATTAGGGCTTCCTGAAACAGTGGATTAAGGTCTCTTCTAGACCTGTTGTTAGGGCTCTTTTAGGGCTTTCTTTGACAACGTTAAAACCTTTCCTTGCTGCGTTATAGAAGCTTCCTTGACTGCGTAGATTAGGCCTCTCCTTAACAACTAATTAGAATCTTCTTGGACCACGGATTAGGGCACCACTTGATAGCAGATTAGGGCATCACGTTGACTGTGTATAGGAGCTCCCTTGACTGTGGCTAGGGCACATCTGAACTGCGGCTAGGGCATCATACACTTAGCCTAGCGTACTCTTTAGTGTCTCTCCTTCACCAAAAACCCAAGACGTGGAGAGGAGGAGATCACATGAGGAGTGTGTGTATAAATGACTTCAAGTCCTCTCCTATTTATGCTAAAACGTAGATGATGAATAGACATGACTATTGGGCTCCTGAGCCTACATAAGATGTTGGTCGACTTGACAATTTGTCTTGTAACACAAATAAATTCATAACTCCATGAATACTTGTCGGAATCGGATGATCTTTAGATCAATCCTACACCTCTCAATGAGAGGGATCCAAGAAAAATATCAGCTGCCACAAATAAGATGACCCACATGGAGTTTGACCCTAGTTGCCAATTTTAACAATAACACAAGTATTTCCTCGAGTAGCCTCAGAGAGGGTTTTGACTTCCATTGAAATTTCCCTTCGTTTGATTCTCAGGAAGTTTCGGTGGCCTTAGGATGATTTCGCTCAGTATCAGTGACTCGTTTTTCAAAGAATTTGACAGTACTTGCATGAACATAGATCCTTCTAGCTTTAGAAGATACCTCGACCTGCCTCTGATTTTTGTGTTTTTGCCTTAGGAGGAACTCGCAAGAATTCAACCTCAGAGAGTTGGATCTGCTTCAAGAATTTAATTCTATTCTTTCCTCAGAAAAACTCTTCTAACTTCAAGAGAGATTCAAATGCCTTGCCTCGACCCTTCCACCAATTCCTTGCTATTCTTTAGATAGGTAAATTTCCCTGCTTGCCAAAACATAATAGAAAAGAAAAAAATAGATTTACTAACTAGGGTAGAATCTTTCACCACTGAAATTAGTAGGCAAAATGGGGTCTTAAAACCTTCAGAGCCATAACTCAAGAAAACAAATGTATTAGATCCAATTCGATGATGCTCCATTTGATCTCAACTCTCCTCTATTTGTAGATTTCTCTATGGGATCCAAAATGTGAGGGGGTGCAACCCCCAATTTTGGGTTTTTCTGCCCCAACCGACCAAAGTTTTCCACAATGTTGCCCCAACATTGTAAAAATTGGGTTTGTACCCCTTTATCAAGACTATAGCCTATGGGGTTAGATAAGTTATTTGGTCCTCCATTAGCCCATCAATTTGGAGAGAACATTACAGTTCACCTTTCCTGAAATTGCTTGCCCTCAAGCAATTGTAAATTGGGACGCTGTAAGACTCGTTCTCTTTCCCATGTGGTGTCTTCTTCTGGTAGATTCTTCCATCTAATAAGAAATTCTGAAATTACTTTGCCCCTTACTTTCTTTTCTTGCATTGCTATGATTGCTTCTAGAATCAACTCTAGTTTCCCCCCTTCTTCCAACTGGGGCAATTCAATAGAGGTAGTGGCCTGCTATTTTACAACCTTCTTTAGATATGATACATGGATGACGTTATGAATTCTACTCTCTTGGTAGTTTTAACTCATATGCCACTTTGCCAATCCTTCAAAGAACTTTGTAAGGCCCATAAAATCTCGGCTTCCACTTTTTTGCACTGCTTTTCTTGAGTGTAGATTGTCTATATGGCTGCAATCTCAAAAAGACTAAGTCTCCTACCTTAAAACTGTGTTCTGTTGATGCTGGTCTGTGTACATCTTTTGCCGGTCTCTCTTGAAGTATATTCGTCACCATGACAGTAGTTTGTTCAAATTCTGTGATTGTATTCTTCGTGTGACCCTGCCCGTTTGAGTTGTGCAAGCTCTCCTAAGTGTTGAAATTTCTAAGTCTAACCCGTTAGAAATTCTTCCTGCACTATTTGGTTTATTTCACCTACTTGTTTAATTTATTAACAAGTTATTTAACCATATAAATACTGAAAATAAACACAAATGCAGTCTCAACCATGTACAGATCATCAACTGAAAGAATAGACAAACACACAAGGGACACCGTTATTTTTGGACAATCTTCCTCGGAAAAACCCAGCTTGGGAAAACCAGTGCAACAATTTTGAGGGTTTTATTACTAAGCAATTTTCTTAAGTACAATTGGGTGCCAAATTGGCTCACCCGATAAAGAAATCAATTTGGCAGTAATACCTCTCTTTGGAAGCATATATTTGGCAAGTCTGCTCCACGAAAAACTCTCCAACACCTCTTTGAGGCTCTGCGTCAGCCTTCTGATGCGTAGGCTCTCTGGCCCTCTGCGTCACTCACGCAGGTCTTGGTAGCCTCTGCGTAATCCCTCTGGCCCTCTCGGTGGATCCTGTTGGCTTTGCGTAGACTCCTTTGCCGCTCTGTTGGTCCTTCTGCACTATCTTTGCGTCTTTGCTATGCACTCGTTGCATCTTGCTACAACTCAGATAACTTGTTTGATTTCTCTTAACAAACCCCGCTACAGAAAATCGAACTGACTGATCAATCGTGGTGTATCTCCAACTGACCCTCAAGCCTACTCCTATACTTTTTTTTGTTGAGTCTTCAACGGTCGAGATTAAGTCCTTAATCAACGACTAAGATTAGATTTGGATTGATCCATGTCATTTAGAACCTTCTCACCCAGTTTTATATTAATATCCATTAATATTTTTATTTTCCTAAGTTTAAACTTAGGAACCCATAAAAAATATTAATTATTTTAATATCTCTCTAACCGGGTGGAATTCCCCGAAACCATTTCTGGGTCCTTGAGATTTGTTAGTTTAGGTATGTTCTATGCTAGAGCAATTTATTTCAATTTTCACAGTTAGCTGAATATCTTTTCCAGATTAGTAATCACATCAGCATTAAAGTAAACTGCAGATAGAACATAAATATAAGTCGCAGAAGGCAAGCCAAGACAAGAGGACACAAGATGTGGCGCTAGCCAGGGACAAATCCCAGCGTGGGGAAACCCTTGATCAATTCTTCTTATATGTTCTTCAATAGTTCAATAGAGAGAGAGAGATAGTATGTTTACAACAAAAGTCAACATTTTGACTTATCTAGATAAGAGCATAGATCATCTCTAAGAAGATGATACATGAGGTCAGTTGAAGACATGCTGCTTCAACTGATTCTCCAAGGTGACTCCTTCACTTATCGTTGTGCTGCATTTCGTCATCATGTTGCACCTCACCGTGCTGCACCATGCTGCACCCATCATCACTATGTTGCATCTCATCATGCTTCATTAATCATGACTGTACCCATCACTGTAATGCATTATGTGCCATTGCTGCACCATGTTGCCATAATGACCTATGTGTTGGCTGCACCTTGCTTGCTTGCTTGTTGTCCCTAGCATGCTTGTTGTCCTTAGCATGCTTGTTGTCCCTTGCATGCTAGCTGTACCAATACATGCTTGTCCCTTGCATGTTGCTCTCCTTTTGAGACAAATGCTTCGGTTGAAAACTCAGAAAAACACTCCGACAGTTTTCGGCAGTTCTAGCTTCTGCCCTCTGCGTCAGCTTTCTCGGCAGTTCCAGCTGTTCCCGACAGTTTCGGCTGTTCTTGGCAGTTTCGGCTTCTGCCCTTTGCATCAATTTTTTCGGCCGTTCCGGCAGTTCTCGACAGTTTTGGCTGTTCCCAACAGTGTCGGCTTCTGCCCTCTGTGTCAGCTTTCCCGGCAGTTTCGGCTGTTCCCGACAGTTTCGACTTCTGCCCTCTAGATTAGGGCAGCGTTATCCCTTATGATCTCTCCTTCTACTAAAACCCAAAGACAAGTAGAGAGGAAGAGATCCCAAGTGTGTTGAAGTGACTTGAAGGCCACCTCTATTTATACTAAAACGTTGAGCACAAGTGGGGTTTATTTGGTTGCTGGCCGACCTTGACGAATTGTCTCATAACACAAATAAATTCATATCTCCATGAATACTTATCGGAATCGGATGATCTTTAGATCAATCCTACACCTCTCGATGAGAGGGATCTAAGAAAAATATCATTTTCCATTAATAAGATGACCCACATGGAGTTTGGCCCTAGTTGCCAATTTTAACACTCCCTCTCAACTACAGAGAACTCCATCCGCTGATCCATATGTTTGATTGTACTATCTCTGCCATCAGTGCCCTGTATTGCTCCGCTGGGCTCTGCTCTGCTGAGCTCTGCTTTGCTTTGCTCTGCTGAGCTTTGCTTAGTTCTGCTCTGCTCTACTGAACCATGAAGAAGAAGAATTGATCGAGAATGTCTCATACGATTCTCTACTGACCCAAAGTCAGTTTCATCTGAAGAGAGTGTGTCATATCACTTTTACTGCACTGAAGTCAGTTTTATTGGTCCCAGATCAATATCACAAGAGAGTGTCTCAAACCACTCATACTGATCCTAGATCAATTTCATTGATCTCAGATCAATGGAGGTCATCCTAGAATAGGGAGTATGGTAGATACAACGATGCGTCCATCGATAGTACTACCATGGTCCCTAACCCCATTTCCTTGCTCATTGATCACATGAGAGGTACTTCCCATGAGTCTCAGACTGCATGGGTAAGATGCCTCGACAGGAGAACTAATTATCTTGTCCATAGGAGAACGAATCATTTTGTCCCACAGTTGCCACGGGAGAACTAATCATCCCATCCCATAGGAGAACTAATCATCTTGTTTCACAATTGCCATGGGAGAACTAATCATCCCGACCTATAGGAGAACTAATCATCCTGTTCCACAGTTGCCATGGGAGAACTAATCATCCCGACCCACAGAAGAACTAATCATCCTGTTCCACAGTTGCCATGGGAGAACTAATCATCTCGACCAACAGGAGAACTAATCATCCTGTTCCACAGTCGCCACGGGGTATCACAGGGGAAGGTTGAACTTGTCACCCTGTACATAGCGCACCACTAGGGGAGGGTGAACCGCCCTGTGGTTGTATGTCGCTCCAAGAAGTACCCTGCGCCCCCCTGGAGCTCCCAGAGCTCAATGTGTGCATCATACATGACTCTCATAAGAGGGTCTTTGAACGACACCAAGTCGTTCTCAAAAAGTCAAGAATTTGACCTTCACTGGGGCTTTGACAAAATGTCTGCGACCTGTACATCAATCCCAATGTGATGGAGCCTCCTCGCTCATCGACTTAACATATCCCAGATAAGGCAGTATCTGATGTCTATCTGCTGGAGCAATCATTGAATACGAGATTCTTCAATAATCGAATCCCCCCTCTGGTTGTCACAAAGAATCACAGTGGTATTCATCATGTGTACAAACAACTCACTGAAGAGCTTCTGCAGCCAGGCGTCTTCGCACGAGATCATACTCGTAGCTATGTATTCGGTCTCGGTGGTGCTTATAGCAATCGACTTTTGCTTCCTGCTCATCCATGATATCGAAGCAGAATCAAAAGAGAACTAGCACTGAGAAGTGCTCTAGTGATCCTGCACACTGCCTACCTAGTCAGCATTCGAATAATCATGCAGTTTCATATTTCCGGTAGTGTATCTCAACCCATGAGAGATTGTGCCCTGAAGATATTAGAAGATTCTTGGCACCAATCCAGTGAGGCTCAACCAAATATGAGCTCACCATGCTAACTGCAAAACATATATCTGAACGGAACTTCACCAAGAACATCAATGCAAATGAGTTTATGAAACTAAGAGGCATTTCCCAAATTTGGTCTGGCGTTGTTGTAGCTTATATTGTGTTTAAGCTTATTTATCACTTTTATCACAATGCGCGGTCTAAAATCACTGTAGGGGTTCAACCTCAATGAAGCTCCCTTATTTTCTTTACATCCACAAAGTCTAAAAGAAATGAAGTAGTTTGTTTATTATATATCAAAATCGCTAAAATAACAAGTATAAAAGAATCGGCCCCAGTATACCCATGCGATCAGTTAAATCATAACATAAATGGTTATATGGAGCCATAACCAAAATATATATATGTGTGTGTGTGTGTGTGTGTGTGTGTGTTAAGCGACGCGGTTAATCGCAATTGCAAAAATGCAGTGGGCAGTTATGTTATTACCATAGGAAAATTCAAACATGCATCAAGAATTTCTGCTCAACAGTCGAGAAGAGGAAGAAATAATTAAGTTGCAAATAAATCCCCAGAGTTCCTATTTTGTTAAATTTGATGATCCTCCTATCTATAATGAAAATGGTTTAAATGGAGAACAAGACGAAGCGCTTCAAGTTCATCAGTTAGGTGTTGAACATACAAGAAGAAACCAGCAGGTGGGATATGTTGGACAACAATATATTGAGCCATCTATCATAGCAAAAGAGGCTATCTTATTTAAAAAGAAAGCTAATAAAGAGATTGTATATCATTGCATTGAAGAACATAATGATGCCCATGGATCAGAGGTAAACAATCTATTTGAGGTTGATCATATGTCATATGGTAATGAGAAAAAATTTCTTTTTTCTTCCTAAGGTTAGAATTACAAATTATTTTCAATCAAAGCTTAGAGATGAAAAGTGGAGACATGAAAGTGACAGATCATTTTCTTAAAGATGTTGCTGATTGTTCTATTGAACATATTATCCCAACAGAAGGTTTATTTGAGCAAGAACCTTCACACATAGAGAATTTCTTTTTTGGAGCTCATGAGGACCATATTTTTTCTTATACTTTTGAAGATCCTGTGGCAGATTACGTGAAAGAATTTATCAACAGTCTACACATATAATTTTGTGGATATACTCCTAATTTTTGTTGTGAGTTGCCTTTATGCATAGTTTATTTTCCGTTTAGGTCCCAGGATGAATTGTTTTGTAAAATTTCACTGGCAGAATGGTTCTAGATTAAGCACCCAAATGCTAACCTGGCACCATTGGAAGATTGAATTCACCTGATGGGGATCAATCATGTACATATGTAGGAACTTGTACATAAATAAGAGGTGTTGAGCATTTGGTTTCCAGTTGCACTTCTTCAGTTTAATCATTAGTTGATGAATAAGGGTGACTTTCCCAGTTGGGAACTGGTTTGCAGAGGTGTCAGACTTCACGATTGTCAGGTTTCAGTTGTCAAATTTCAGGGTTTTCACAGTTTTGGACTCCATGCCCAACTAAGGCTACTGATCTACGAGTCTCAATATTTTGCTATCAAAGTGCAAGCATCTTATCACTGCAGATATTGGCGTGGGTTCAATGTACAAATTTTCACACAGTTAAGCTTGGCGAAGCAATATATGACTCCATGCCCAATGGATAAGGCACTAATCTACGGTTCTTAGTGCTTCTGTGGCAGAAGCACTATCCCTAGTTGGAGCCAAATGTTGTAGCTTATATTGTGTTTAAGCTTATTTATCACTTTTATCACAATGCGTGGTCTAAAGTCACTGTAGGGGTTCAACCTCAATGAAGCTCCCTTATTTTCTTTAAATCCACAAAGTCTAAAAGAAATGAAGTAGTTTGTTTATTATATATCGAAATCGCTAAAAGAACAAGTATAAAAGAATCGGCCTCGGTATACCCATGCGATCAAGTTAAATCCTAACATAAATGGTTATATGGAGCCATAACCAATATATATATATATCTGTGTGTGTGTGTGTGTTAATTGATGCGGTTAATCGCAATTGCAAAAATGCAATGGGCAATTATGTTATTACAACAAGAATCACTGATTCCTGATTGCAATGAGTAGTTATATGAAATCACCTTTCGCCGGACCCGAAAACATATATATCGTGTCTTATAGTTTTGGCGGATCCGCCGTATCTCAGAACGCCTCACATACATATATATGGGTTCCCCGATTGCGATATGTGATGGCCGGACCTGATATTTTATATATTGTGTTTAATACTTCCAGCGCATCCGTCTTATTGCGGATTGTAAAGGTTTGTATTGATATACCATTTAAAAGTGTCGATTGCAATTTGCAATGGTGGACCCAAAAAAATATATATTGCGTTTTATAATGCTGGCGGGTCTGTAAAGCGTCGAATGCATATGTGTTGGTTCCTTTGCCGATTGTGATGTGCTATAAAGATGGCAGACCTGATAGTTTATATATTATGTTTATAACTTCGGCGTGTCTGTCATATCACAAAATGTTAAGGGTTGGGTCGATATAACAATGGAAAGTGCCGATTGCGATTTGCGATGGGAAGTCAACGGAGCGCTGAAAAGGCGGAACTGATGGGTTTATGCAATAGATTTAATTTTTTTTGAGTTTCGCGGTAAACCAAAGGTTTGCGTTAATTTCGTTGTATAAAGGAAAAATCAACATTAAAGCCGAATCTGAAGAAAAGGCAATTGGTCGAGTTTCTGGGTGTTTTGGCCAATTGAAATGCAGTCGATACATGCGTAAGCCTAGGTTTACTCAATTCAAACACAGTTCATTACGGCTAAAGCGGATTAAGCATTATTAAAGCATCCATAGAGGAACTTAAGAGCCGATTAACAGAGCAAGCCAGTAGTTATCATCATCTTCTAAATTTAGTTATTTTCCTGTTATTTCATGTTCTTTGAGGTGTCTTTTATCCTCTATGTAAAATTCTATAATAGTTTTTACTTCAGATAGTTAGAGAAACAATTTAGTAGTTTGACAGTTTCAAAGATCAACAACTGTTTCACAAATGTATAAAATGAGGAAAACTTACGGAGAAGGGGTTCGAATTTTGGAGAACCTGGAGACTAAGCCAGTGTATTCCTGATATGGCTGTTGATTAATGAAAGAATCAAAAGTTTCCATGAATTGTTGGGTATAATTTTGTAACTTCTCTGTCATGTGTCATCTTATGTTTTCTTCTTTCAAGTATAGTAATGAAGCTGCAGGACTTTTTTTGCTTATGTAGATAAAGTTAAAATTCCTTAAAAGAGTTTTCCTATGCTTGAAGTTTTCATCTTCTTTTCTAAGTTATAGATAATAGTTTTTGTGTAAGGCAGCATATTATCTTTAACTTCTCCAAGGGTCGTAGATAATAGTTTATGCGTCAAGCAACATATTGTCTATGATTCAGTTCTCATTTTCATAATTCTTCTAAGTGACGGATAATAGGTTCTGTGTTAAGCAGCATATTATCTTAAACTTCTCCTTCAAGCTTTCTTCGTTCATCATTTATATCTAGCAACAAATGGAATTCTGAGATTTTCCGGTCACATATGTATTAAGGGTTAAAGGCCAAGTTTTCTAGGTCCTTCATTTAAGTATACAACAAACAATAAAGTGACAAATAAGTGACAACAAACAATAATCATTAGTGTTTTAAGCACAATTTCTCCACAGCTAGGAAATTGGTTTCTTAAGGTACAACATTAATTGGTGCCACTGCTGAGGAGAGAAGGCAAGAATACTTTTCCTTGGGTTTTCACTATTTTCCTCTGGTTGTTTAGTGAGGAGGAAATACTTGGCTGCTTCAAATAAAAGCAATAAAAGGCCACTCCATAATAACAAAGAACACAACCTGCAAAATAATTGAATAAGAACACTTTTCCATAGGTTTATTAAGTTTGATGTTGATCCTTGAGAGTGACAAGTTTCAGCAGTTGGTTGTACATTCACACCTGTCATTTTCACTTACAACATTAATTGGCGACTCTATTGCACTTTGAAGTTTTCTTTTATGGGTTTTAATGGCTCTCCCTGCATTGTTAGTCCATAAATTTGATCGAGTTGATTTTACTGGGATCACTGGCTATTCTCATGATATGCCTGTATTTTTTGCGTGGAATGAGTGTTCCAAAATTCAGTAGAAAGGAATATGAAGATCCGACTCAGCTGTAATATTCCTAACTCGGAATATACCGCAAACCCCAGCAAAAACTCCAACAAAATATGTGCAAATGATATAATAACCCAAAAGTCATAAAATAATAGTGGAAAAGCATATAATGATGTAAATCGGAAATATAAGTAGATACACAAGAAATGCAGCGAGAAGATGCTATAAGCCATTTTATTATACTGAGCAATAAAATGAGTACAAGAGGTGATCAGACAAATGGCACCTCAACTTGCACAAGGCAAGTGAAGAAATACCCTCAGAATGACAAGAATGGCCTCTCTGCGTGAACGCTGCTGCTGCTAGGAAACAAATGATGATTTGGGGCTGCTCCCCTCCTTGGAAAAAGCTGAAACTCTGGATTCGGGCTCTACTCAAGAAACCCAGAAAAACCCAGAAAGCTTTCCTGAAATGGTCGACCCCCGAAAATAACCCTCTTGGGGATCTGTGCAGTTCCTCCAAAGGCTCTACGCTGCCTCTGAAAACCCCACTAAATTCTTCTTGAATCTCCACCTAAAAACTCTACCAAAATCCTCCAATAGGCAAGGGCTGGTCCCCTGCTCACTCACACAACAAAAATCCTCCTGCAAACCCCAATCCCCAACAGCTGCCAGAATGAACTGCGTCCCTCTCCCAGTGCTGCGTAGTCCTCCAAAACGCTGCTAAAACTACTGCTGGAATGCTGATGAAACTACCGCTAAAACACCAAAGGAAATACCTTGCCCGAGCATGCACTTGAAGTCCCCCGGGGCTAAGGGTGAGATCTCCGAAGGGAGACACTCGATGCACTAAACAGTGCTGTAGATTAGCTAAACAGCGAGCGTGCTCAGAAGTCGAACAACTAGCTCCAAATGCACATAACTGAATGATCCAAAATGAGGGGGTTCTTCTCTATCTTATAGCCTCTGCCTCTCACAATCCCTAGGCCCACCTTCTCCTGCGTGATCCCCTTCTTGCCATGTGTTTCTTCCCTCCTACGCAGTCCCTCCATGTGTCTGCGTGGGCCCCATTTTTGTGTCCCCCTTGGCTCCCCTTTAAGTCACAACGTTGTGCTACCTAGGAAGTGACTTTTTATTCTAAAGAGAGTTATGTTCCCCCGTCCTCACTTTTTATTTACAAATAACTATAGAAGGCAATTTTGGACAAAATCGAATATTCCAATTAGCCATAGCTAATTAGGAATATTACAGTCTCCCCCGACAAAATGTTGCTTGTCCTCAAGCAACTGAAGTGATGGATGCTGTAAGATCTTCTCACTCTCCCTAGTGGCATCCTCATCCGGCAAATTCTTCCACCTCACCAGGAATTCATGGACCATCCTGCTCCGCAGTTGTCTCTCTTTAGTGTCAATGATAGCCTCCGGCTGTAATACCAAATGCTCCTCATTATTCATGGGTGGTAGCTCATCTGTCATGGTCACCTGCTGCCCCAATGTCCTCTTCAGGCATGATACATGAAAAATGTTATGAATCTTGCTGCCTTGGGGTAGCTCCAACTCATATGCAACCTGTCCAATCCTGCGCATCACCCTGTATGGCCCATAAAAGCGGGGCTTGAGCTTCTTAGCCCCCTTCTGCTTTAGTGATGACTGTCGGTATGGCTGTAACCGTAGGTAGACCATGTCCCCTACCTTGAACTGCCTCTCCACCCGACCCCTGTCGACATACAACTTCTGTTGGTTCTGCGCTGTAGCCATGTTATCCTTGAGAGGTCGGAGGATATCCTGACTCTCTTGGATCCAAATCTTGGCTCTAGGAGTCCTGCTATCACTAAACATCACATCAACAAAAGATAAAGGATGATACCCATATAAGGCATAGAATGGTGACATACCAATGGACATGTGATGCGAAGTATTATAGCAGTACTCCCCCAGATGCAACCACTTCAGCCATGCTTGCTGTTGCCCATTGACATAGTTACGCAAGTAGCCCTCCAGCCACTTGTTAACTATTTCCGTCTGTCCATCCGTCTGTGGGTGATAGTTGGTACTCGGTGTCAACTTCGTCCCCACCAATCGGAAAAGCTCCTGCCAAAACCCGCCCATGAAACGGCTGTCCCTGTCACTGATGATGGTCTTAGGAAGACCTTGTAGCCTGAAGATCTCCCTAAAGAACAACTCAGCCACCTGTGTTGTTGTATAGTGTGCGGATATGGCAAAGAAATGTGCGTACTTCGTCAGTCGATCAACGACGACAAAGATACAATCCTTGCTCTATACCATGGGCAACCCTGTGATGAAATCCATCGAAATACTCTCCCATTTCCCCTTCAGAATGGGAAGAGGCTGCAATAATCCTGCGGGATGGCTCATCTCTCCCTTGTTCCTCTGGCAAACATCGCACTCCCGGATGTGTTGGAGTACGTCCTCCTTGAGGCCCTTCCATGAGAACCTTTCCCTAATGGCCCTGTAGGTTTTGGTAAAACCCTGATGTCCTGCCAACGGGGAATCATGTGATGCCTGGAGTATCTTCTTCTTGAGCTGAGACCCCTCAGTCAAGAAGATCATGTCCTTGTAATAGATGATTTCATCGACCATCCTGTACCTGTCATCTGCCACCTGCCCATCTAGAACCTCACATGCAGATCTGTCCTTGGAGTACTCTACTAAGAGTCGAGTCCTCCAATCGGTATCCAAGCTCATAAGAGACAACGTGGATAGTCTACGTGAAAGGGCATCTGCTACCACGTTGTTCTTACCCTTGACATACTCAATGTCAAAGTCATATGCTTGGATCTTGCTGATCCACTTCTGCTGCCTCTCCTGTAGTTGCTTCTGCTCCAAAAAAGAACTTGAGGCTGTTGTGATCAGTCCTCACCCTGACTTGTTACCCACCAAATACTGCCGGTACTTAGCCAATGCATGCATGATGGCCAGCATCTCCTTGTCGTATATAGAATACAACCTCTCGTGCGGAAGGAGCTTCCGACTCTCAAAGGCTATAGGATGACCTCCCTACATCAATACTGCGCCGATCCCCTCTCCCGGCGCATCACACTCCAAGACAAATGGCTGCGTAAAATCTGGCAACACAAGCACTGGGCTACTGCTCATAACCTCCTTGAGCCTGTCAAAGGCTCGCTGCGTTGTGTCTGACCAACTGAATGCCCCCTTCTTCGTCAAATCTGTCAGGGGTGCAGCAAGCTGTGAGAAACCTTTGACAAACTTCTGGTAGTAAGTGCAAATGCCAATGAATCCTCAAAATTTCGTCACGTTTCTCAGCTCCGGCCATTCCCTTATGGCCCTGATCTTCTCCTCATGGACCCTCACTCCGTCCACCCCTATGATGTGTCCTAGATCCCCAGGAGGGTTATTTTTGGGGGTTGGCCATTTCAGGAAAGCTTTCTGGGTTTTTCTGGGTTTCTTGAGTAGAGCTCGAATCCAAAGTTTCAGCTTTTTTCGAGGAGGGGAGCAGCCCCAAATAATCATTTGTTTTCTAGTAGTAGCAACATTCACGCAGAGAAGCCATTCTTGTCATTCTGAGAGTATTTCTTCAGTTGCCTTGTGCAAGTCGAAAATCTGTCTGATTAGCAACATTTACGCAGAGAAGCCATTCTTGTCATTCTGAGAGTATTTCTTCACTTGCCTTTTGCAAGTTGAGGTGCCATTTGTCTGATCACCTCTTGTACTCATTTTATTGCTCAGTATAATAAAATGGCTTAACATCTTCTCGCTGCATTTCTTGTGTATCTGCTTATATTTCCGGTTTACATTATTATATGTTTTTCCACTGTTATTTTATCACTTTTGGGTTATTATATCATTTGCACATATTTTGTTGGAGTTTTTGCTGGGGTTTGAGGTATATTCCAGGTTAGGAATATTACATCAGCACCTCCAAGAGTTTCATGAATGCATGGAGCAGCATGGCATAATTCATGAAGATGTGAAGATGAAGTTGTTTTTGTTTTCTTTGGACCTAGAAGCTAGCGTTTGGTTCAGGTCTCTGCCTCTTTCAAGCATTTCATCTTTGAAATATTTCCATTCAGTTTTCAATTCTTCTTGTAGAACTTATTATCCTCACAAGTTTCTTTTTGAAGGTTGTTGTGAATATTATGATGCTAAAGAAACTTTAAAGGCTCAAGATAATTTTGTTGATGAAACTAATGATTTTGTTGATAATATATCAAGCATTCAGAGAGGTTATAGCGAGATTAATCAGATCCAAACAAATGTATTAGAGATAGAAGCAAATCTGGTGGTTGTAGGAAAAGCACCAGAGACACAACCTATCCAAGACAAGGGAAAGGCAAAGATGGAATCCTCTCAAAGTCAAACATTGGAGGGTATGTGTAATGTAATTAAAACTTTGTCAGATAGGTTGAATAAGTTAGAGTTAGAAAATAAGAATTCTCAGAGACCTATGTTATATGCAGTAGATGAAGATGAACTTGGTATCGAAGGAGAAGAGTATGAATACAATGAAATAGATGCCATTCATGATGAAAATAAAGTTGATGAATATTGGAAGCAATTCTCTGATTTTATGTAGACTGAACTACATAACAAATATGACTTGAGATTGAGGAAAAGATCAAGAAGTCAAGAAAATAAAAGTGAGCAACAAGTTTCAATTTCCTCACCAAAGGCGACTCCACAAGAATCTCAGCCTGCAAAACAAGTCGATAAAGGAAATCAAGAGAGTATTTAGATGGAGGAAAATTCAAACATGCATCAAGAATTTCTGGTCAGCAGTCGAGAAGAGGAAGAAATAATTAAGTTGCAAATAAATCCCTAGAGTTCCTATTTTGTTAAATTTGATGACCCTCCTATCTATAATGAAAATGGTTTAAATGGGGAACAGGACGAAGCGCTTCAAGTTCATCAATTAGGTGTTGAACATACAGGAAGAAACCAGCAAGGGGGATATGTTGGACAACAATATATTGAGCCATCTATCATAGCAAAAGAGGCTATCTTATGTAAAAAAAAAAAATCTGATAAAGAGATTGTATATCATTGCATTGAAGAACATAATGATGCCTATGGATCAAAGGTAACAATCTATTTGAGGTTGATCATATGTCGTATAGTAATGAGAAAACATTTCTTTTTTCTTCCTGAGGTTAGAATTACAAATTATTTTCAATCAAAGCTTAGAGATGAAAAGTGGAGACATGAAAGTGACATAGATCATTTTCTTAAAGATGTCGTGATTGTTCTGTTGAACATATTACCCCAACAGAAGGTTTATTTGAGTAGGACCCTTCACACATAGAAAATTTCTTTTTTGGAGCTGATCAGGACCATATTTTTTCTTATACTTTTGGAGATCCTATGGCAAATTACATGAAAGAATTTATCAACAATCTACACATATCATTTTGTGGATATACTCCTAATTTTTGTTGTGAGTTGCTTTTACGCATAGTTTATTTTTTGTTCAGGATGAATTGTTTTTTAAAATTTCACTGGTAGAATGGTTCTAGACTAAGCATCCAAATGTTAACCTGGCACCATTAGAAGATTGACTTCACCTGATGGAGATCAATCATGTACATATGTAGGAACTTGTACATAAATAAGCTCAGGTGTTGAGCATTTGGTTTCCAGTGGCAGTTCTTCAGTTTAATCATTAGTTGATGAATAAGGGTGACTGTCCCAGTTGGAAACTGGTTTGCAAAGGTGTTAAACATCAAGATTGTCAGGTTTCAGTTGTCAAATTTCAGGATTTTCACAGTTTTGGACTCCATGCCCAACTAAGGCTACTGATATACGATTCTCAATATTTTGCTATCAAAGCGCAAGCATCTTATCACTGCAGATATTGGCGTGGGTTCACTATACAAATTTTCACACAGTTAAGCTTGGCGAAGCAATATATGACCCCATGCCCAATGGAGAAGGCACTAATCTACGGTTCTTAGTGCCTTTGTGGCAGAAGCACTATCCTCAGTTGGAGCCAGATGTTGTAGCTTATATTGTGTTTAAGCTTATTTATCACTTTTATCACAATGTCCGGTCTAAAATCAGTGCAGGGGTTCAACCTCAATGAAGCTCCCTTATTTTCTTTAAATCCGCAAAGTCTAAAATAAATGAAGTAGTTTGTTTATTATATATCGAAATCGCTAAAAGAACAAGTATAAAAGAATCGGCCCCGGTATACCCATGTGATCAAGTTAAATCATAACATAAATGGTTATATGGAGCCATAACTAATATACATGTGTGTGTGTGTTAAGTGATGCAGTTAGTTGCAATCGCAAAAATGCAGGGGGCAGTGATGTTATTACCACAGGAATCACTGGTTCTCGATTGCGATTAGCATTTATATGAAATCACCCTTGGCTGGACCCAAAAACATATGTATCGTGTCTTATAGTTTCGGCGGATCCGCCGTATCGCAGAACGCTTCACGTACATATATATGGGTTCCCCGATTGCGATATGCGATGGTCGGACCTGATATTTTATATATTGTGTTTAATACTTCTAGTGCGTTCGTCTTATTGCAGATTGTAAAGGTTTGTATTGATATACCATTTAAAAGTGCCGATTGCAATTTGCGATGGCGGACCCGAAAAAATATATATTGCGTTTTATAATGCCGACGGGTCCGTAAAGCGCCAAATGCATATGTGTTGGTTCCTTTGCCAATTGCGATCTGCGATAAAGATGTTGGATCTAATAGATTATATATTATGTTTTATAACTTTAGCGCGTCTGTCATATCGCAAAATGTTAAGGGTTGGGTCGATATAACAATGAAAAGTGACGATTGCGATTTGCAATGGGAAGTCAACGGAGCGCTGAAAGGGCGGTATCGATGGGTTTATGCAACATATTTAATTCTTTTTGAGTTCTGCGGTAAACCAAAGGTTTGCGTTAATTTCATTGTATAAAGGAAAAATCAGCATTAAAGCCGAATCTGAAGAAAAGGCAATTGGTCGAGTTTCTTGGTGTTTTGGCCAATTGAAATGCGCCCGATACGTAAGCCCAGGTTTACTCAAGTCAAACACAGTTCATTACGGCTAAAGCAGATTAAGCATTATTAAAGCATCCATAGTGGAACTTAAGAGCCGATTAACAGAGCAAGCCAGTGGTTATCATCATCTTCTAAATTCAGTTATTTTCCTGTTATTTCATGTTCTTTGAGGTGTCTTTTATCCTCTGTGTAAAATTCTATAATAGTTTTTACTTCAGATAGTTAGAGAAATAGTTTAGTAGTTTGACAGTTTCAAAGATCAGCAACTGTTTCACAAATGTATAGAAGGAGGAAAACTTATAGAGAAGGGGTTCGAATTTTGGAGAACCTGGAGACTAAGCCACTGTGTTCTTGATATAGCTGTTGATTAATGAAAGAATCAGAAGTTTCCATGAATTGTTGGGTATAATTTTGTAACTTCTTTGTCATGTGTCATCTTATGTTTTCTTCTTTCAAGTATAGTAATGACGCTGCAGGTCTTTATTTGCTTATGTAGATAAAGTTAAAATCCCTTAAAAGAGCGCTCCTATACTTGAAGTTTTCATCTTCCTTTCTAAGTTATAGATAATAGTTTCTGTGTAAGGCGACATATTATCTTTAACTTAGTTTAGGTATGTTCTATGCTAGAGCAATTTATTTCAATTTTCATAGTTAGCTCAATATCTTTTCTAGATTAGCAATTACATCAACATTACAGTAAGCTGCAGATAGAACATAAATATAAATCGTAGAAGACAAGCCAAGACAAGAGGACACAAGATGTGGCGCTAGCCAGGAACAAACCCCAATGTAGGGAAACCCTTGATCAATTCTTCCTATATGTTCTTCAATAGTTCAAAAGAGAGAGAGAGATAGTACATTTACAACAGAAGTCAACACTTTGACTTATCTAGATAAGAGCATAGATCATCCAGGAACAAACCCCAATGTGGGGAAACCCTTGATCAATTCTTCTTATATGTTCTTCAATAGTTCAACAGAGAGAGAGAGATAGTACATTTACAACAGAAGTCAACACTTTGACTTATCTAGATAAGAGCATAGATTCATCTCTAAGAAGATGATACATGAGATCAGTTGAAGACATGCTGCTTCAACTGATTCTCCAAGGTGACTCCTTCACCTATCGTTGTGCTGCATTTCGTCATCATGCTGCACCTCATCGTGCTGCACCATGCTGCACGCATCATCACTATGCAACATCTCATCATGCTTCATTAATCATGACTGTACCCATCACTGTACTGCATTATGTGCCATTGTTGCACCATGTTGCCATATTGACCTATGTGTAGGCTGCTCCTTGCTTGCTTGTTGTCCCTTGCTTCCTTGTTGTCACTAGCATGCTTGTTGTCCTTAGCATGCTTGTTGTTGCATGTTAGCTATCCCTTGCATGCTAGCTGTACCAATACATGCTTGTTCCTTGCATGCTGTTTTCCTTCAAAGACAGATGTTCCGGCTGAAACCCTAGATAAAAACTCCGACAGTTCCTGGCAGTTTTGGCTATTCCCAACAGTTCTGGCTTCTGCCCTTTGCGTTAGCTTTCCCGGTAGTTCTGGTTGTTCCCGATAGTTCTGGCTATTCCCGATAGTTCCAGCTTCTGCCCTCTGTGTCAGCTTTCCTGGCCGTTCTGGTAGTTCCCAACAGTTCCTGCTATTCCTGGTATTTCCGGCTTTTGCCCTCTTCATCAGTTTTCTTGGTAGTTCCGATTTTTGCCCTCTAGCCAGCATTATCCCTTAGGATCTCTCCTCCTACTAAAACCCAAAGACAGGTAGAGAGGAAGAGATCCCAAGTGTGTTGAAATGACTTGAAGGCCACCTCCATTTCTACTAAAATGTTGAGCATAAGTGGGGTTTATTTGGTTGCTGGCCGACCTTGACGAATTGTCCCATAACACAAATAAATTCATATCTCCATGAATACTTATCAGAATTAGATGATCTTTAGATCAATCCTACACCTCTCGATGAGTAGGATCCAAAAAAAATATCAACTTCCATTAATAAGATGACCCACATGGAGTTTGGCTCTAATTGCCAATTTTAACAAGATCTCATGTGCGTTAGCCTCTCCACCAATTTTCATGGCTAGAGCACATCCGATTCTACCCCAAATCAACACTCCCTCTTAGCGAGGAATGTGCTCTAGTAATGCTCCATCATTGAACATCACTTTGATCATCCGGCACTGGTACCTGTGCTGATGCTTGGTATGCTGCCCAACATCCTCTGCACTATTGCCTCCTGTACTGCTGCCCAACATCCTTTGCACTGCTGCCTCCTGTACTGCTGCCCATGGCTCTGCCACTGCCACTGCTACATTTGTATTGCAGCTCTCTCTGCATCTGTGCTGCTGCTAGTCCTTCCTCCCAACACTGCATCTGCACTGCAACTCTCTCTCATCATGCTGCATTGTACTGCCCATAGCACTACCACTGCTACTGCTGCACTGCAACTCAGTTACTGAGAAGTAAGTAATTGATCTACCAACCACTGACATCCTTGTCAGGCTAGAAGCCCTCTTGATGCTGAGGCTTCCTCTGCTGTTATCCTATGTTCCCTCTGCGTTGCTACAACAACTTTGTGCCTCTTGCACTGTCGCAAACACCTCTTTGCCTTTCTGCATTGCTGCAACCTCCTCTGTGCCTCTTGCACTGCTGCAACCCTCATTGCGTTGCTATAGATCCCTGCACTCTAGCATTGTTATGCTGCGCCATTTGCATCTTGCTTCTACCGACATTCGTCATCTTGCTACTGTCACTCAGGGCTGCTGTAGCTTAATATGATCCAAGAGTTTGGGTACCTCAAGGATCCTACCCCACATCTTCTGTAGTCCTCCTGACTATAACTCGATGTCTCCCCACCTCTTATTTAGAGGTGCAGGAGCACTCATGGCACAGTCGTCATTGGTCTCTACTTCCTTCGCCTTAGCCGGCGCTGCCTTGGAGTCAGAAGCTTCTCCCTTATTCTTCCTCTTGGGACACTGGGTTTGCATAATGACCCAACTCCCCACAATGGAAGCACTTTATCTTGGAGATGTCCTTCTTCTTCCTCTTCCGTTGCTGTCCGGCAGATGCTAGAGCCGCATCCTCTTCCTCCTCTTTCTTGATTCGACCTCCTTTGCTGCTACTTCCCGTCTTGGTCAACTGTCTGATCTCTTCTTGGCGAAGACCTGCCCACCTCTCTTCCCAACCTGAAAGATTCGCTTTGCCCAAAATTCTTTGGACAAATGTCTCCAACTCCTCGGAGACTGCGTTCAGGGCGGTCCTCACCATGAACTCCTGATCCAGCGTGGTCCTTATGGAAGTAAGTTGGTCCTGAATCTCCTGCAACCTGCGGAGGAATAGATCTATCTGTTCCCCCTTCCGCATCTGATACGACTGCAGCTGATTCTCCAGTAGCATCCTCCTTTGCACGGAAGTGCCTTGATACAATGTTGTCAAGGTATCCTACATCTACTTTGTCGTATTCTTCTCGGCAATATGCTAAACTACATGATCCTTGACCCCATCAAGGATTATGAACTTTGCCTTGGCCATTGCATCCTCATACCTTTCGTTATTAGCTGGGTCGACTGGGATAGCCACGGTTCTCAAGGTGAAGGCCTTGATGCGATGTTTATCCAGAACAGACAGGATCCTAGCCTTCCAGATGACAAAGTTGGATGCTCCGTCCAACCTGTCCCGATCCCTCAATCCATTCATTGCCATTCTGCTCTTCTCTTCAACTCCCTTTGAGTCTCTACTTCCTTCCTGGAAGTTCTCTCTTAGACTCCCTCTGAGTCTCGATTTCCCTCCTGGAAATCCTCTCCTCGACTCCTTCTGAGTCTCGATTTCCCTTTGGAAATCCTCCTGCCAACTATTGAACGCTCCTCTTTGATTCCCTACAACACTGATCTAGATTCCTTGGCTAGAAATCCGCCTAGGTAGCGACTCCCTCTGCCTTGGTTTTGTCCCGTTAGGTACTGTTCTGCTTCGACAGCAACAACGCCCCACCAACTTCACAATCCACAATTTGCCCACAACTCATAGGCCCTAGCAGCTGAAGAAACTGAGTCACTTAGCTCTGCGCAATCCCGGCAAGGCTGAATTGCTCCTCTGGCCAACTGTGTCACTCCTACCTGGCTGAGCAGGATGACGTGGCTCTTCGTGAGCCTCTTCTACCTCTCATTGCTTTTGCGCTAGCCCTCTCTCTAGCTCGCACTGATGACGCATGCCCTTTGCATCACTTCTTCTCTGTTGCTTTCTACTTAGGAACAACTTTTGTCTCTCGGGACAGCTATTTCTGCTGCAAATTTTCTGATTTAGCTGGTGCCTTCAACGCTCCTGTGATCTGCAACAACACTCTGATACCACTTGTTGGGAATCACGATTGCCGTTAGACCAAGACCCGCTGGTGTTAGTCAACAATCACATCGCCAGAGATAAGGATCCATGAGAGGCGGTTAGTCCATGTCTCGAAACACACGGGGAGCGTTGGTTTATCCAATGTCCAAGAATTTCCCCCCTAACGTGAGCCGGGTGTGTATCGAACTCGTGACCTCCCTCTGATACCATGTTGAAATTTCTAAGTCTAACCCGTTAGAAATTCTTCCTGCACTATCTGGTTTATTCCACCTACTTGTTTAATTTCTTAACAAGTTATTTAACCATATAAATACTGAAAATAAACATAAATGCAGTCTCAATCATCTACATATCATCAACCAAAAGAATAGACAGACACACAAGGGACACCGTTATTTTTGGACAATCGCCCATGGAAAAACCCAACTTGGGAAAACCGATGCAACAGTTCTGAGGGTTTTATTATTAAACAACTTTCTTGAGTATAACTGGGTGCCATACTGGCTCACGCAACAAAGAAATCAATCTGGCAGTAATACCACTCTTCGGAAGCAGATATTCGGCAAGTCTATTCCACAAGAAACTCTCCAACGCCTCTCTGAGGCTCTGCGTCAACCCTCTTGGCCTCTGCGTCTACTTGGAACCCTCTGCGTCAGCCTTCTGATACTCTGTGCAGGCTCTCTGGCCCACTGAGTCACTCACGCAGGCCCTGGTAGCCTCTATGCAATCCCTCTGGTCCTCTGCGTGGCTCCTGCTGGCTCTGCGTAGCCTCCTCTGCCTCTGCACTGGTCCTTTGGCACTATCTCTGCCTCTCTGCTATGCACTCACTGCCCCTTGCTGCAACTCAAATCACTTTTTCGATTTCTCTCAACAAACTCCGCTCTAGAAAATCGAACTGACTGATCAATCTTGGTGTGTCTCCAACTGACCCTCAAGCCTCCTCTTATACTTTTCTTTCTGAGTCTTCAACGACTAAGATTAAGTCCCTAATCAATGGCTAAGATTAGATTTGGCTTGATCCATGTCATTTAGAACCTTCTCACCCAGTTTTATATTAATACCCATTAATATTTTTATTTCCTAGTTTAGACTTAGGAACCCATTAAAAATATTAATTATTTTAATATCTCTCTAACGGGGTGGAATTTCCCCAAACCATTTCTGGGTCTTGGAGATCTCATGTGCTTTAGCCTTTAGCCTCTCCACCAATTTTTATGACTAGAGCACATCCAGTACGACCCCAAATCAACATGAAGTGTATATCCCTGTTCTTTTGATCAATTATATTTATCAATCTTTGCGTAAAGTCTACATAAGAAGTGATGTTTGTATGCACCAACATAACCGGTCCATGATACCACCAATCATGTGCTTCTCCTTCTAGGAGTAGTGTGGTGAATTGGAGAGCGTTTGCTTCTAACATAGGATTGGGCCTGAAGTAGGTGTCCAATTTTTGCACCCAAGCTCTTGCTGATCATTTAGATGATCCATTATAAGAAGGGAGGGATAGTTTATTTACCTTGCACATTAAAACAGAAATAGGCTGTCTGCGAGGTCTATTTCTGTATTTGATGTAGCTGTTTTCTTGGAAAGTCATGGCTGCCCAAGTATTCTCTTCTAGTGCTGCATAGCCCCGAAAGTAATCATCAAACAGTCCATTTGGTCTGCTACTCCTTGGGTCATTGTTTTTTGACTATTTAAAAATTGAGGAAGTAAGAGCCTATGGCTCCTTCCACTGGTTGTCCTGTTTTGTGTTTGAGTAACAACATGGAGGAGCCAGGGTTATGGCTGCTGCTTCCTTCAATACCAACCCTATTACCTGTGTTCAATCCACTGTTACCAAGATTATTTAGGGTTTGGACAATAACCTGAGCCATTTGCTGCAGTCCTTGCATTAACAAGTTGGTCATTTGGTGTTGCTGTTGGAGTATTGCATTTAATAGGACACCAGGATCCTGTTCTGCTTGCCCCGTATCTGCCATGGTTGGATTATGGGTGTTCCTCTTTCTTCTTACTATGACGTTGTTCGTATCTTCTGGAAGCATACTAAGCTCATGCACTCACAAGCTGGCAGGATGCTTTTGCTTTGATACCATTGTAATATCTGAGGGAAATTCTAGCCCTAGGGTTCCTTAAGTGACTAGGATTTCAACAGAATTCCTTTTTTCCTTGTTCAGAAGATGTCACAAAATTTCAAATAATATAGTCTTCAGTAAACACAGTACTGCTCTTCAACAACATAATTAAACATTCAGTACAGTGCTGTAATAAACCCAACAGTACCAGTATAGTCCAGTTTCAACTAATTCCAATACGATCCAAACAATTCCAGGCTAATCCCAAATTTTACAGACTTTAACAACTGTATCCTAACCAAATCCGAATTATTCTAATCCGCAAACTTGGAAAAAAATCCTTTTGTGAGTTCCGTCCAGAAAGAATACCCAAGGTGATTCAGACCTTCGACTTCCTTTAGAAATTCATCAAATCCTGGATTGCCTCACGGAATTTCGCAGATCTGCTACAGGACTAAATTACTCCTTTGCGTTACCTCAGGTGGCCCTTCGAACTTTGTTGCAGGAGCACGAATCTCCTTGGAAACTCGAACCTGTTGCATAACACAAGTAGTCCTCCGAGCAGCTTCAGAGAGAGTTTTGACTTCCTCTGAAATTTCCCTTCACTTGATGCTCAGGAAGTTTGGGTGGCCTCAGGATGATTTCGCTCAGTCTTAGGGACTCGTTTTTCAAAGAATTTGACAATACTTGCCTCAACACAGATTTGTCTGGCTTTAGAAGATACCTCTACCCGCCTCAGATTTTTGTGTTTCTTCCTCAGGAGGAACTTGCATCAGTTTAGCCTCCCAGAGTTCAATATGCTTTAGGAATTCAATTCTGTTCTTGCCTCAGAACAACTCGTCTAGCTTCAAGAGAGATTCAGATGCTTTGCCTCAGCCTTTCCACCAAAACCTTGCTATTCTTTATGTAGATAAATTTCCCTGCTTGCCATAACAAAATAGAAAAGATAAAAATAGATCTACTAACTAAGGTGGAATCTTTCACCACTGAAATTAGTAGGGAGAAAGGGGTCTTAAAACCCTCAAAGCTACAACTCAAGAAAACAGATGTATTAGATCCAATTTAATGATGCTTCATTTGATCTCAAGTCTCCTCTATTTATAGATTTCTCTATGGGCTCAAAAATTTGAGGGATTGTGGGGGCAACCCCAATTTTGGGCTTTTCTGCCCCAACCGACCCAACCTTTGCAAAATGTTGCCTCAACATTGGAAAAATTGGGTTTTTACCCCTTTACCATGACTATAGCCAACGTGGTCAGATAGGCTATTTCTTTTTCCATTAGCCCATCAATTTGGAGAGGACATTACAAGATCTTGGCCAGATAGGCTATTTCGTCTTCCATTAGCCCATCAATTTGGAGAGGACATTACAAGATCTCGGCCTATATGAACAGAACTCGGCCTTCTCTAGGGCTCTTTTACTCCACATTTTTATCCTTCACAATGTGTTTTTAGGCCTCTCCTTTGGCCTCTTATTTATACTTTTGTGTGAGTTATCTTGGGAGTTTTCCTTGCCTATCAAGATACCCCTATTTAGCATTCAACAACAAATTAGATTAAACAATTAATTAACTTGGGTCTCAAGCTCCACAACTTCGGGTCAAAACCCCAATCACTTTGGTACTTTTCCTAGGCAACTTTTGGTGGGTTTTCTCCTCTTGGAAATACCTTCCAAGCTACCCAAATTCCAATACCTCCAACAGTGACCTCTCACAGGCAGTAATCGTCTCATATATCGATATTGGAAGGTTTCAGATAAAAAGTTCAGATACCGTGTTATATCTTCAAGACATGGAAAGCATATCTGCACTCCTAAATATTAAAAGATAATCTAGGAATCTGGAAACTAATCTAATCAGTCAAAAGAACAGATAAAGGATGCTAGATCTGCAAACATATATATCTGAAAAATGAACAGTAAAGTCACTTTCCACTCCGAAAAGAAGAAATTATAATTGCAAAAGTTCAAAAACTGCGACTCTTTGATCTGTGTAGAGAAGTCACCCTGTCTCTCTTTTATAGACTAACGGAGGACCAGTGTTCTCACTGATTTTAGACTCTTCCACTGGTGCACCTTCCCTGAACCTATGTTCCTAGAATACTGTGCTTATCCTGCATGTATAAGACTGTCATGCATGAGCCTAAAACTCAAAGTAGAAAGTGCCTGCTGGGAGTAGAACGACCACAAAAGCAGTGGATCTATCCTCTATCCAAAACTGGAAAATCATGCACCTGGAACTGTTCCTAAACTGAAGAAAGGCAAATCTAAATATGATGCTGATTTTTAAAGATTACAAAAGCCCGCTAAAGATGGTGCATACTTGCCCCTATATCACAAAACTATCATTAACTGCTCTGCCTTCATTAACTGTACCTCCACACAAACAACAATTAATGTTGAACAGCTGTTAAGGCTGGAAATCAACTCTGCTGAAGACTGCTACAAAATATTAAGGGCCGCATCTACTGGACGTGCCATGGAGAGAGAATTTCTACCGAGTAACAGGTAAATCCAACACTTTGTGCTGTGATTACTTGACTCTGCTTTGGCAACCTTTGACCTACTTTGATCATCTGTGTACTTTTTAATAATTTTTTCTTTTTTCTTTTCTTTTATCTCTTATTGATTATTTCAATCTCCATGATCATGAGCCTTAACTTTGGTTGTAGAAATTGGTGACCACATGCTTGTGCCAGTTCTACCTCCATATTGATATTGATTTTTTATTTATTTGTTGCGCAAGGGTATCATACATCTTAGGGAGTTACCTTCTTTGGGGGTTAATAGTGCCACCACATATCTATTGATTATATAATTGTGTTATGTTAAGGTAGTATCCTTTGCAATGGGTTACCACCTTTGGGCCTACCCACCATTTTGTAGATAACTCTTTTTGAGGTTGGAAAGGTCAGTTTTTGTGTCCCAAAGTGAAAAAGATTGTTGTTTCATCTAGGTGGAAGCTGACCCGGTTCCTTATTGCAAAGGGAAGATAAACTTTCAGGTTCATTATCACGATAATCAAATATCTGGCTGGACATTCCTTGTCAATAGATGAACCAGGAATTGGATGGATCTCATACAGTTGGTTCTATGGTGTTGAATTTGACTGGAAACTGTCAAGGCTTGGCTCTTTCCAGATTTTCAGGAAGTCACTAAACAGAAGTTCCTTTTCGTCTTGAAGAAAACTAGGTCTGACACCTTGTCTCCTTTGAAAGTTACATAAGGAAGTATTATGCTGCAACATTAAACAAGAAGATTCTCTGTTTCTGTCACATAAACAAGGGACTAATCATAGTATGAGAAGCTACAAGATTATGGGTTTCAGGGAATATGTCTTGTAAAGCTGTTTACCAGAGTGGAAAACTCACAGACAAGATCTAGGGTGGAGAAACAACCGTATTTTTGGCAAAGTTGTAAAGCAAAACCATGTATACATATCAGTGTGTCTGTGTGTGTGTTTTGTACACTGGAATAAATTGTGCTGAGCTGACCTCTCAAAACGAAGTGGGCCCAACCTGTATAAATGATTTTGAGATAACCTTGAAATATATAAAGGAGGTCCAACATGAATTAATGTCTCGAGCCATTTTCAAATGCATACAATGGGGCAGGGCCAACCATTGTTTGAGCTGATTCGTTTGACTTGTAAAAGGGGTATATCATCATTGATTCTTCTTGCTGCCTTGAAGGGTGATTTGCCTACATTTTGATGAACTGGCGGCTTTAAAGGTTAAGCATTTGTCATGAAAGCCCTATGTCAAATGCTGTATTTTGGAGGTCCAATTAGCCAAACATGAAGGATACTTTGGGTTTGGTTTGCATGAGTTATGGAGCAAGCAATCTTGAAGGGCCTTTGGAGGCTGGACATTCCCTCTTTGATGGGCCTTTGGAGATTGGATGCAGTGCAATAAGGCTACCCTCATTTATGGAGATGAATCACCATTGAGGGATTTGATGTAGATTCTATGTCTGGCTTGAGAAGTCCCTATTTTGTATTTTCTTAAATTATTTAATTGGTGAAGGGGGCTTTCACTTACGAAAATATTATTTTTTTGTATGAGGAAGTTGAGTCTCTCTTCCTATAAATAAAGGAACACTTCCTTCAATTTTATCATGGTTGGATTGGGTGAGAAATGCCTTAGCAAGTCTGAAATTTCTGTTATTTTTTTTTTCCTAATTTTGGCTATGGATGGATGAGTTGAGCAATATCTTGAGGAGTTTTTGTTGATGTGGATAGTTCTCTCTTCTTGATGAATGTTAGTAAAACTTGAATGGATACATGGTGATTTGAGTAAGTGGTCTTTCTCCATCTTGGTAATGTTCATTGTATTGGTTATTAAGTATTTTCCAAAGTGCTGTTAGTATTTTTATCTCATTGCTCTCTTGGACAAACCCTTCATCAAGCTCTTCTGAGATGCGCTAAGTTGAGCTCACTCCCTTGTCCCATCTTTTTAAATATTGTAGGGCACTTGGGTCAAAGTTCAAACCTCTAGGGTACACGAGTAGGTCTGCCCTAGCCTTTGAACCTGAATCTAGTCCATTTCTCTTCAAGTGTGTTGCTCTTTGACCACATATGCCCCAAAAATATATTGGCAAGCTAAGGCACTGATCTTCTAGCCAAGCCACAAATTGAAGGCAAAATGCTTGCAACAAAGAAGCTCTTATTATGACATTATAATCTCACATATTTACAACATGGTTTGCTAGGGAGGGAGAGCTCTAAATTTATAGATGAGGCTCTCAACATCTATACTCCTTTGGCTCCCCAAAAGGGTGACTTGTCACATTCACAAAATACTTGGAGACTAAGTCAAAAATTAATTTTTGATATTACATTGCTTAAACATGCTTGGCATATTTTTTGAAGCCTTCCTTAGCTACAGCGTCCTCTAGAAAACCCCCAATATTCCTCAACTTAAGTTTGATATCCCCCAATGACTAGCACATGTCGAAGACTTCCCTTGATGAAGGTTGAAACTTGCACATGAATTATTCTTTGACTTGCATTGGATGCTTGATTTCTTGAATTGAAATGATTTGTTGATGAAGAAAACCTCCCTTGGTCCATTCTTAGTTGGATTTGACTTGGTTTACTCCTTATCTTCCTCTTTGACCTTCCAATGTCTCCCTTGACTAAGTTGACTTGGTACTTTCGTTATTAAAATAGATACTTTCTCCCCTTTCTTTGCCAATTTGGCCCGTTTCTTTGCTTGAAGGCTTGTGTGTCCTTGATTGCTTGATTTTCCTTGGTTCCAAAGTTTCATTGAGTTAGTTGGAGACAAGGTTACTCGGGAGTGGGAGCGGGAGTGACATTTTTAGAAGCTCCCGGTTGGGGAGCGATTCTGGGAGCATTTTATATAATATATATATTTTTATATTTTGATGCATATATGTCAACAAAAACATGTAGAATGATGAATTAGATATAAAAAACATAGATTGAACCATATAACAACAATCATTTAGAAGTTATAATCTCCATCAACCACGTCCACAAGTTAGTAACATAGTAACATACAACATATTGAGTCTCATGATTCATCAATCTTAAGGTCTCAAGCTTCCAAAATTCAATATATAACATTTATCATCGTTGATCACCAAAGTTGTACTTGTAAGCTAAGTGTAACCATTACAACAAATAATATCTAACATGAAATGAAATGAAATGGAACAACTTTCAACTTTTACAAATCATCATAATTCATTACTAATGAGTTATAATTGCCAATGTCAAACTTAAATTGTCATATATTGTTTACAAAAAATATCATAATAAATATGAAAGAGTCAATAGTTATAAAAACTAATAGAAACTAGAAAAGTCAAGTAATTCTATTATCTATTGCTAATGCTTGGGCCTCTTGCCGTCACGAGAAATGTCTAATTCTTTTATGCTTGATGGAAAATCAGGATCTTTGTCATTAATATCACCCTCTAAGCATTAATATCACCCTTTGTCATTAATATCACCCTCTAAGCATTAATATGTCATTACCTCTGGATCTATATAGGGATCTTTATTATTAATATCACCCTCTAAGCATTAACATAAGATAGAAAAAACATAGCATTTCCAGTCAAGATTTTATTTGAGTGATGCGTACATTTTTAGGAGGGTCATGATAGAGGAGTTTGACAACCAATGTCACTAACATCAAGGTACATAGAGGGATCGATGCTCTTGATTAAATACGAGTTCCATACCCTAATATATGACAAAATCCAATGGAAACAATGCAATTTCCCCAATCCTGAAATCCTGAAAAACTGATAAGTCTGTTGGATTTTGAATGAAATCTAAAATTCAACTTTCTCCATATGAAATCCAATGAGGTCGGAACCACTCTCAAACATCCTAAGTCATTTCACGGTAACGTTAAAAATTTAAGTAAAAGGATGAAAATGAAGACTAAGGAGAATGTCAATTTTACTTCAGAATTTAACATCACCATGAATCACATATCAATACTAGGGCCATAGGATTGATCATTACGCTGCCCCACTCAAAACTTATTTGTCTCTTTGAAAAAAAATTGCATTTGGAATATTATTGCAATTTTTTTTTGTAAAAAAGATTAAATGCTCTAGAAAATGCTCGCAAAAAACTAGGGAGCATTTTTTTGCCGGGAGCGTGCTCCCGACCCGCTCTCGCACAGAGCATGAATTGGGAGCGGGATCGTGAGGGGGGGCGGCGCTCCCCTGCAACCCTAGTTGGAGAGCTCTCCTAGCCCCACATGTGTGGCCAACCCCTTAGAAAAGCAATTCCCAAGTGTATATTTTCAATGTCCTTGATTGCTTGAGAAATGTGGAACTTGGATTTTGTAGCAAAAATATTGTAGATATCTTGCCCCGTTTGACCAAGAGATGACCCTAAAAATGGCTCCAGAATATCCCACGTACCCTCACAACTTACAAGTAGGATGGCCCTCTTTGACTAAGCATATATTCCTTTTGGATCATTATTTCTGAAAAATTCGAAGGGGCATGGGAGGTAGAAGTTTCAATGCTTCACTTGAGAATTATGAGTCATGACCAATGACCCCTGGAAACATGTGCTTCAAGATCCACAAACTCCCTTGGGAATTGCAAACTGTTGGAAAACGTGAGATTGCCTTTTTGAAGAGCTGACGACACCAATCCCAAGGAATGCAATACACACTCAAAAAGATAACCAAGTGGGGAAAATGGTAGGTGCACCAGCATCAAAGCGATAATGTAAGGGAAGAGTACAATAGGTGATCAACTTTAAAGGATAGACATTAAGTGTTCCCTTAAATCATGAGTCCTAATAGATCCATCTCCAAGATTCCTGCATACCACCCTAGGATATAAGAATGTCCATCAAATTAGGGAGTTACCACCCACTTGGGGTATTTTAGTAGCCCCATAAAACCAAACACCATGTAACTGAAGCTAAGATGACCAGCCATGATCGTCCACACATTGGGGATCTAGGACACACTCTCACATAAAGATCATCCCACAGGGCTTTAGAATTGCATTCCTCAAGCTTACAATGGTGACGCCCAATAATGAATTTGTGCATATTTGTAACCCTGCTGAAAGAGGGGTAACAAGACCAAAGCTTTAAATTTTTCTTAGGATCTTGGTCTATACTTGGCATTTTCAAAAGCATCTTTAGCAGGCAGGAAAATGTTTTTGCATTGTTGCCTTAAGCCATGGAAAACATTGATGGGATAAAATACAAGAGTCCTACAATTGGTTGGAAAAGCAGTTGCTTGCCATTAGTTGGTGGGAAATTCCAGAATGATAAGTGTTTATTGTTGATGTTTGTTAATTGCTTGTTATTCATTTCTATTATTTATCTGTTTTATGGATTTTGTAATGCAGTGAGTAATATGGAAAGATTATAATATTTATTGTTAACTTTTGGAATGCCTTATGGTATGCACTATGAATGATGCATTGTTTCTAATATCTATGTTCAATTAATTTAGTAGCTATTGACATTTATAACTGGGAATGGAAATTTTCATAAAATCCACTAGTATGATTGCATAAACATAATTATGTTAATATTGTTTTCTGGTTATTAATGATGTTCAGTTATATATATATTCTTTTTCATTAGCTGTCTC
Organism: Pinus taeda; assembly: GCA_000404065.3. Classification (NCBI taxonomy): domain Eukaryota; kingdom Viridiplantae; phylum Streptophyta; class Pinopsida; order Pinales; family Pinaceae; genus Pinus; species Pinus taeda. The sequence goes on from APFE030599318.1 coordinate 173,101, forward strand.
ATGAATGAACTCTACAAATTATTGTAAGTTTGAGTGTGAATAGTGGTTAGTGTGCATTATTTTTGCCATAGTATGCATTGATAGTAGTTATATGATATTTCCATCCAATGCTATGTGTTGTTGTGAGATATGGTTGTGATAGAGGAAGACATTTTTTTATGTCTGTGGCCCTGACAGCTGAGGGAGGAAAGACCAAGGGCACTGCATCCTAGTAACTCTTTTGGAGGTTGTCCCAGGTGAGAGCTTTATTGTTTAGGATCAACCAAAGGAAAAAAAATGTTTTGATGGTTGCCTAGAACTTCGAGATGAGATTCCACTTCCAAGTATACTGAGATTGGCATTCAGATTTATTGCCCAAATTGACCTGTATGTGCCACCTTCTTTGTTTGCTTCCCAAACTAAGCAGTCATTTTGCTCTCTATGTGATAGACATTGTTTTGAGAGCTTCCATGTAATCTTCCTATTCAACAACAATTTCATCATTGAGCTCTATCCTAGTTGACTTCTCCACTATTTGTGGGTTGTGTGAATGTAACCATCACACAAGGAATATTTTTGAGTGCAGGGCATCTAGGAGAAGTCTTGGGGACATTGGAACTTGGGACATGAAGGCCTCCTATCCAAGAATCTATGTCAACGCTTTAACTTTTTCCCTGTCTCCAATGAGTCAAGCCAAGTGTTTATCTATGAGGATGTAAGTACCCACCAATGCTCTCCATATATCACTGGGGCACCTCCCACTTGGTTACTTGGATTATTGATCCATTCTTCCATGCTTTAAAGTATTTACTTCCCATAAGGTTCTGCGACATAACCTTTGTCAAGAAGATTCTCCAAAGGCATTTGCAACAAAGGCCTTAGAGGACAGGGGTAGAGCTCCAAGGTCCTGACTTGCTTCCCTTTCAAGTGCTAGGTTATTCATACTTTCTTAAGGTCATACTATCATGTTAAAAGTATGACTTGACACAATTGTGTTAATTCATGGTGTTGTCACACAGATTGTCCAGGCAGCGTGACAACGCTCAGACCGGGGGCTGTCACCCTGATGCCTGATCCCTCCATTTAAGCTGTCTCCCTGAAGCAGGCTAACGGGTGTAAACCCTATGGGATAAAAGAAGACCAATTGGTAATCAACATGGGTTGGGAGACACAGCAGGGGAAAACAAGCACTTAATCAATTTTAGAATTTGATTAGATCTTTAAATGCTTAAGACCAACGCCTTATGGAGTCAATGAAGACCAAATAATTAATTAGCTGTTGCTGCTTATGAAGAAATTTAATGATTGCTTGAAAATATTTACAAAATATCGAACATGTAACGAGCATTGTATAATCCAAGCAATGATTGATTTCACCCTAGATAACCGGATTCGTCCTATAGGCCCCTCGAATCCCGAATCGAGCGTGTCCGACGCGATTCTGCCCTGATTCGTGTCCAAATCCAATGACACGTTGTGTCCTTTCTTGACTCGTCGAATCCGAGGTCGTGTCCCGATTTTCATCTGCGTGTCACGATTTTGGCAATCGTGTCTTGTTTTCCAGGACTCGTTAGGCTCAAAAAGTGACCTGTGCGGGTATGAAAACGCCGCATTTGGTCATTACAGCCACACATATTTTCATTTGGCAAGCGTTTTGGCAGCTTCATGATCAAATCTAGGCCGTAGTATTGATATGCTATTCATGGTAATGTTAAATTATTAAAGTAAAAGTGACATTCTCCTTAATCTTCATTTTCATGGTATTGATATGCTATTCATCGTAATGTTAAATTCTTAAAGGAAAAATGACATTCTCCTTAATCTTTATTTTCATCCTTTTACTTAAATTTTTAACATTACCATGAAATGACTCAGGATGTTTGAGAGTGGTTCCAACCTCATTGGATTTCATATGGAGAAAGTAGGATTTTAGATTTCATTCAAAATCCAGCAGACTTATCAGTTTTTCAGGATTTTAGGATTGGGGGATTGCCAATGTTTCCATTGAATTTTGTCATGTATTAGGGTATGGAACTCGTATTTAATCAAGAGCACCAAACCAGGAGCTTCTGAAAATGTCGCTCCCGCTCTCGTTTTCACTCCCGCTCCCCGCTTTCGCTCCCGCTCCCAAGTAACACTGTTCCTGATGATATGGGTCTGGACACCAGTGTTGAGTTGGCATTGGCCAACATGGATCTCAATTATCCAGTGCTAGAGCCTGTTAGATTTGATGCTTAGAGGGGTCATCCTCCACACCAGCAAATGCAGAGGC
>APFE030599318.1:175502-196702 GCA_000404065.3 Pinus taeda
TTAATAAAATAATATATAACAAATCCTATGTGTCCTGTTCCGGGGGGTCAATGTGTCCGAATCCGACACCACGAATCTCGAATCCTACATGTCCCGAATCCCCGTGTTTGGTGACTTAGATTTCACCAGATACAAGATGTTCAATAGATACACAGAGCTTTAACAATTAAACTTCAAAAGTTCAAATACTTAAAGCAACCACAAAATTTAAATGCTAATCAGCTACCACTTTCATATAGCTAACTATTAAATAAACATTTAAACGCATTTAACTATAGAGAAGTGGAACATAGATACCACAAAAAACACCAAAAAATGAATATTCAGTGTTTAGTTAAGCTTTTCAAATTTTTTTAATTTTTATATATATTATTATTATTATTTCTTTTAAATAAACAAAACTGAACTAAGCAAAAACTTAAAGTAATTGAAACTTAAAATTACTAAACTAAACTAAATGAAATTTAAAATTATAAATATATACAATTAAAATGAAATTCAAAACTTAAAAATCATTAAAAAAATCTAATTCTAAAAAACTAAATAAAGATTATAAAAAATCTACCCTTAAATGAATCAAACTCTAGAATTAAAATTTTATGGCTTTTATATATATATATATATATAAAACAAAATGAATCTAATTCTAAATGAAAACCAAACTTGTAGAAATATTTTATTTTTTATTGATTTTTGAATTTTAAAGCAACATGAAAATTTAATTTAAAACTAAAACCTAAGACTAAAATCTAAGCTAAAAAAATGAAAGAACTAACACTTGATCTATAACAAAAATGAAAATTAAATCTAAATCCTATAAAAAATAAAACTCAGAATTAAATTTAAAATCAAATAAAAATCTAAACTAGCCTTAAACCACCATACACATGCTAAACCTATCGAATAGACAAAAGGTGAAAAACGTGTTTTAGTGTGTAGCTGCAGGTCGAATGAAGTTTGACGGCGAAAGAAAAATACGCAGGTGATGGAGCGAAGCTTGAGGAATGGATTCGATGGAAGGGGCAGAATGAGGAGCTACGTGGATGATAGGAGTATGCGCAGAGGAATAACGTGAGAAGCAGAAGACTGTACGTAGGGATAGCAACGTGGAAGGGAGGATAGGTATGGATGCTGGCTGCGGAAATGAAGAAAGGGATCCGTTGCAGTTTTGAAGAAGGGGTCTCGAGCAGCAGTGAGAGTGAGCAGCGTTTGGATAAGCAGATGGCTGCATACAAAGAAAGCTTCGATGAGCCGACAGCGTGGGATGGCCAGCGTGTAGGTTTAGGAGCGTATCATGGAGATCCACAGGAAGAGTTGCAACAGGGATGGTGAGAATGGATGCGTGAGGCAACCTGAATGGAAGGTTTAGTTGCATGGAAAAAAAAAACAATGATTTGTTTGCAGGTCTGGCAAAAAGGGGAAGCTCGATGGAGATTGAGGGATGGTTTGCAAATGAGATGGATGGATGGCATGATGATTTGGAGCAGGCTGCTGCAGGAAAGTTCAAGGCAGAAGGAAAAGATGAAGCGTGAACGCTGCAGATGGATAGGAAAAACGTCCTTGCAGGAAAAACGAGGCTGCCAGAGGGTTTGCTGGCAGCAATCAAGCAATCACAGCTTACTGAAAAAATTTCAAAAAAATTCCTGTAACAAAGATGCCCTGGAAACCCCTGAATTTCTCCAGAAAACTTAAACAAATTGTAAACCCTGTGAACCCTTATAAATTTTTTCTAGATTTTCAAACCCTTGAACAACAGAAACGTGCACTTGCAAAAACCTGGTTTTGAAGCAAATATTCCTGCTAGAGTTGATCCTGAGGCAAGATCTTACCCTCCAGGGCCTAGATCTGGCTTCGGACAAGATGTTTTTTTCCGACCTGCAACTTGTAAAAACAAAAACCGAACACCCAGAAATAAAATGTGCAAGAAACAAAATTAAAACCACTAAAACCATCTAAACAATTACAATATTCACAGTTTAGAGGCTCTAACAAGCCAGATTTATCAGTATGCCACAGAAATATTTTTAAAATTTTAAATTTAAGGTGAGGTGCTTCAGAAAACCCTTCATGCATTCACCAGAAAATTTCAAATGATAATCCCGGGATCAAAACTGGCTAGGCTCTTCAGAAAATGCAATCTAGGAGTTGGCTGGTTTAGCCGAGAACTTCCCCGAACGCCCGGTAATCTCAAAAAAAGGATTTCCTTCATAGCTAATTTCAACCATTAACAAAGAGGGAGAAAACGATACTAAAATCCATATCTAATGGAGATACTTGACATTATATTCAGAACTTTAACTACCATTCAAACCCTAGCGACTAAACAAGATACTTGTGTTTAAAATCACTCTTCATCAAGCTATCATCAATCGCTGGAAATCAATTTATGCAGAAAGATAAAACATCTTACAACATTTCCAGAAGAGTAACGCCAGCAAGATTTCAATCTCAAAGTCTTTCTTTATTGCACATGAAAAATGACTACAAGAGAGCTTTCATTGGCACACGTCTCTCATATCGAATGATCTCAAATGACCCCTGACACCCTATTTAAAGGAGAATTTCCCAACGGCTAGTTCGAGTGATCCATGTCAAAGAGATCTCGACCGACGATGAGGATTAAAATCTCTTTTAATCTCATCCGTCGAAATTTTAAATGCATTTTAATATATTAAAAAATTAAAATCTTGCATTTATTTTCTCAAAATTTTGACCTTTATTATTTATTTTATTTTAATTTTTTAAAATTTTTATTTATCTTTTTTAATTTTAATTATTTAATTTTTATATATTTTTTATTATTTCACTGGACCCTCAAACTTAGCCCATGAGGGGATTAATTTTTTTCTAACCCTCAAGACACTTTACATCATGATTTTCACAATTTTACATCTCAAGGGGAAAAACCCATTTGACATAGACCCTCATAGACCACCTAGTTCTGCGGCACAAACATAATCTAGCAGATCAAGCAATTTGTAATAACCTAACCAAACAGTTAGGATTATTTCCGGCTTTGGGGTTAGGCTGAAGGACAACTCTGCCGACCATGGGTCGGTGAGACAAAAAACCTTTTGGAACATTGATCATCACTAGAAGATTAGGTTTACCTAGGCAAATACATGACACAGATCTGCTAAGATTATTTACAATTTACACATGCAGACTGGGTTTACAACATGACATGATCGGGCTGATGATGATAGTCGAATGACACGGACACGTCGATCACGTGCTATCCCTTTTGTCGAAAAAGGGGGTGTACTGCTATGGGTAGTTGACACGTAGTGGTCAACATCTGGCTCTACTTGGGGACACGTTGCTGCATTGTAGGAATGTGAGAATCTAGAATCTGCATCCACGCAACACAATAAAACATAAGTAGCGTCCATCTAAAAATCATCATATAACATTAGGCACAGGGAAGATATAAGCTCTTTATTTATTAACTATCTAGTAACATGAAAAGTAAATCTAATCTTAAAACAGAAATGAAAATGCTGAAAAAACAAGGAGTAGGGTTAGAAATACAGAGGATGCCCAATGGCATCAGATGTGTTCAATATAGTGTATACTGAGCATTTGCCTGCTTTCAGGCAAATTTGTCGGCTGCTTCTCGGATGTGCCATGTCCAATTCTGCATACGGTAGGACTTTTTCCTATTCGAAAATCAAGTTGCTCGCGGCCATCTGATGCATCAAATCTTCTTCTCGTTCTCTTTTTTTTTTGTGGCAGGTTGTATCACCGATGACGTGGAACTTTCTACTTCAAAGCTCTCAGATGAAGTATGTAAGATATGCGTGACATGTCTTCTTCATTCTGCATCTGCCCTGTCAAGGATGATGGATCGTTCTCACAGGTGCCATGAGTTATAACTTGATCTTCTATGACTGGAGGATTAACCGTGTGAGCATCAACCTGATTATTAATTTCCTTTTTATCCAGGTCACCTTCAATTAGCCACTTTTCAATGGAAAAAAGGACCTCATAATAAGATGGAGCTTGTTGCAATAGATAAGGAGGCTTTTGTTCTATTGACATTCCCTGGTTTCTTTCATCCTCCGCAACTGTTGTTGAAATTTCTGAACCTGTATTTTAATGGCATCCATCTGACTAGAGTGTTCAACCTTCATAGCAGTGATTTCCCGGGCATGGTCTTCTTCCATGGTCAGTAACTTATTCTGAAGACATATTTGACTGGCTTCCATATCTTTTATTACTTTGTCGTTCTTTTCCTTTATGGTCATCAAGCAATGCTGCATAGAGTTTATCTCTTTCTTATGATTTTCTTGCATGGTAGCCAACTGATTATTATGATCGAATGTCATGATAGTCATTTCTTCATCCATAGTTAATAACTTGTTTTGCATAGAATTAATTTCTCTATCATGATTAGCTTTCATGGTCTCAATTTCCTTAGCATGCTGACTTTGCATGTCGGTTACGCGATCAGAGTGTTTAATTTTCATGATCTTCGTCTCCTTATCACGTTTTCCTAGGTGGGTGCATAAAGTTTTCATATCATTGGCGTAATTAGTTTGATCTCCATATTTTTTACCAACCGCATTAGTTCTTCTATAATTTGCTTTTGTTTTTCCCTTTCATTGTCGACACTGATTTTACAATTTGTCTCTGCTTTTCCACTATCATAGATTTGATTTGCAATGGTACAGGTGGATGGCACATTTTGATATGAAGAATTGTCTTGAAATCTTTCATAGACAGCTGGACCTTTCATAAGATTACTTTCATTCTATTGCACAATTTTAGGGGCACAAGGCGAGCTATCTGGATAACCATATCTATCTTTAAAAGCATTGACAATGTCTTGTAAAGAAGTGAAAGAATCTTTAGGACAATTATTAAACCAATTCAAAGCATCACCCTCTAAAGAAAGGACAAATAGACGCATTTTGACATCTTCATGATCATACTGAGGAGATCTGCAATATATGATCATTATACAAGTAAACCTGCCTAGATGCTTTCTAACAGCGACTGAATCACCACCCGAGAACAAAGGTAATTTAAAAATGGCCACTTCCGGAACATCATGGAGAACATCAGTAAAATGACGTGGGGTAAACGAATAATCCATGATGAATTATGAGGGACCAAATGGATGATAGAAAGAGATCTCTGCTCAAGAAAATCAAGAGATGAAAGAAGTGGAGTCGCCACTTGAACACGAATCTAACTCTAAGATCCAAAAAGCAACAAACAAGAAGATATGAGGGAGGCTTCTTGTCTGGGGAAAATAAAAGAAATGGAGTCGCCACCCAAACAAGAAACGAACTGAAGGGTAGTTGCTGATATGACGAAAGATAAGGTGATAAAAAGATCAAATTACGCCAAAGAATGTTGGCTGTTTGACAGGCAATGAATGGCGGAAAAGATGAGATGATGCTAAAAAATGTTGACCTTGCCGGCTCAAATGAAAAGATTCTAGATTCCAGATGAGAGAGAAGAATGAAGATGAAATGTCGTTGAAACAGCAGGGGCAGAAAAACTCTATACCAATGTTTTAAAACTCCGACTCAGATTCGGACTTGGACTCGGTATTGACCCGGCTGGCTCGATTTCAATGAATCAATCGTTGTAAAAAATACATTTATTTTTTTATAAAAACACATAATTTTAAAGATTTTCATTCATGTTTCCAAACACACAACATTAGAATATAGATAGAAGAAAGCATATGATCAAAGTAGGCTCATGAATATATCCATTATATTAAAATGGCACCCATTGCACTATCCAATACATACACGATGATGATATAGAGATCAAAACAAAAACGCATAACCAAGGAGGTTAGAAATGGCCTCTACAACAAAAGTCTGTGACCAGTACTACTGGCTACTGCTAGAGTTGCCAACATCATTTGGCTCAGTGTTACTTGGGAGCGGGAGCGAAAGCGGGGAGCTTGCGCTGAAAACGGGAGCGGGAGCGACATTTTCGGAAGCTCCCAACATCAAGGTACATAGAGGGAATGGTGCTCTTGATTAAATACGAGTTCCATACCCTAATACATGACAAACTTCAATGGAAACATTGCAATCCCCCAATCCTGAAATTCTGAAAAACCGACAAATCTGCTGGATTTTGAACGAAATCTAAAATTCTACTTTCTCCATATGAAATCCAATGAGGCTGGAACCACTCTCAAACATCCTGAGTCATTTCATGGTAAAAGTGACATCCTCCTTAACCTTCATTTTCATCCTTTTACTTTAAGGATTTAACATTACCATGAATAGCATAGCCTTAGTAGCGCAAAATGATCAAATACTATGGTTTGGGAGAGGGGAAGGACCCCAAATAGCATTTAACTAATTTATAAAACACCTTGGAGTCCCCAACACTCAATGAACAGTTAATTTTTTTTTTTTAAAATATGAAAAAGTCACATTTTTTGGGGTTAGGCTGCATTCATTGACCTGGTCGAGTTATTGTAGAACCGGCCGGGTTGACCGAGTCATGACTGACTCGACCTCCCGTACTGGTATTTCTGTCGGGTTGTAAATTTTTTTAGTGATTCGGATCAACTCGGCCGAGTCATTAGTGACTCGGCCGAATTTTAAAACAGTGTTCTATACCCGACAACGGCGCCAAAAAATGTTGTCGCACAGATTGTCCAGGCACTGCGACAACGCTCAGACCGGGGGCTGTCACTCTGATCCCCGATCCCTCTGTTTAAGCCGTCTCCCTGAAGCAAGCTAAGTGGGGTAGACCCTATGGGATAAAAGAAGACCAACTGGTAATCAACATGGGTTGGGAGACACAGCAGGGGAAAACAAACACTTGATCAATTTTAGAATTTGATTAGATCTTTAAATGCTTAAGATCAGTGCCTTATGGAGTCAATGAAGACCAAATACTTAATTAGCTGCTGCTGCTTATGAAGAAATTTAATGATTGCTTGAAAATATTTACAAATATCAAACATGTAACGAGCTTGTATAATCCAAGCAATGATTGATTTCACCAGATACAAGATGTTCAATAGATGCACAGAGCTTTAGCAATTAAACTTCAAAACATCAAATACTTAAAGCAACCACAAAATTTAAATGCTAACCAGTTACCACTTTCATATAACTAACTTTTAAATAAACATTTAAGTGCATTTAACTATAGAGAAGTGGAACATAGATATCACAAAAGACACCAAAAAATGAATTTTCAATTTTTAGTTAAGCTTTTCAGATTTTTTTAATTTTTATATATTTTATTATTTTTTTTAAATAAAACAAAACTGAACTAAGCAAAAACTAAAGTAAATGAAACTTAAAATTACAAAAACTAAACTAAATGAAATTTAAAATTATACATATATTACAATTAAATGAAATTCAAAACTAAAAATTATTCAAAAATCTAATTCTAAAAAACTAAATAAAGATTATAAAAAATCTACCCTAAATGAATCAAACTCGAGAATTAACATTTTATGGCTTATATATATATAATATATATATTAAACAAAATGAATCTAATTCTAAATGAAAATCAAACTTATAGAATTTTTTATTTTTATTGATTTTTGAATTTTAAAGCAACATGATAATTTAATTTAAAACTAAAACCTAAGACTAAAAGCTAAGCTAAAAAAATGAAAGAACTAACACCTAATCTATAACAGAAATGAAAATTAAATCTAAATCCTATAAAAAATAAAACTCAGACTTAAATTTAAAATCAAATAAAAATGTAAACTAGCCTTAAACCACGATACGCATGCTAAACCTATCGAATAGACAAAAGGTGAAAAACACGTTTTAGTGTGTAGTTGCAGGGCGAATGAAGTTTGACGGTGGAAGAAAAATACGCAGGTGGTGGAGCGAAGCTTGAGGAATGGATTCAATGGAAGGGGTAGCGTGAGGAGCTGTGTGGATGATAGGAGTATGTGCAACGGAATATCGTGAAGAGCAGAAGACTGTACGCAGGGATAACAACGTGGAAGGGAGGATAGGTATGGATGCTGGCTGCGGAAATGAAGAGAGGGATCCGTTGCAGTTTTGAAGGAGGGGTCTCGAGCAGCAGCGAGAGTGAGTAGCGTTTGGAGAAGCAAATGGCTGCATACAGAGAAAGCTTCGATGAGCCGGCAGCGTGGAATAGCCAGCGTGCAGGTTTAGGAGCGTATCATGGAGATCCGCAGGAAGAATTGTAAAGGGGATGGTGAGAATGGACGCGTGAGGCATTTGGCAGCTTGAATGGAAGGTTCAGCTGTGTGGAAAAAACAACGATTTGTTTGCAGGTCAGGCGGAAAGGAGAAGCTCGATGGAGATCGAGGGATGGTCTGTGGGTGAGATGGATGGATGGCGTGATGATTTGGAGCAGGCGACTACGTGAAGGTTCAAGGCAAAAGGAAAAGATGAAGCGTGAAGGCTGTGGATGGAGAGGAAAAACGCCCTTGTAAGAAAATTGAGGCTGCCAGAGGGTTTGCTGGCAGCAATCAGGCAATCATAGCTTATGAAAAAAATTTCAAAAAAATTCCTGTAAAAAAGATGTCCTAGAAACCCTTGAATTTCTTCAGAAAACTTAAAACAAATTTTAAACCCTGTGGACCTTATACAAATTTTCCAGATTTTCAAACCCTTGAACAACAGAAATGTGCACCTGCAAAAAACTGGTTCTGAAGCAAATATCCCTGCTAGAGTTGATCCTGAGGCCAGATCTTACCCTCCAGGGCCTACATTTGGCTTCGGACAAAATGTTTTCTACCGACCTGCAACCTGCAAAAACAAAACCAAACACCCATAAATAAAATGTGCAAGAAACAAAATTAAAACCACTAAAACCATCTAAATAATTATAGTATTCACAGTTTAGAGGCTCTAAAAAGCCATATTTATCAGTATGCCACAGAAATATTTTTAAAATTTTAAATTTAAGGTGAGGTGCTTCAGAAAACCCTTCATGCATTCACCAGAAAATTTCAAATGATAAGCCTGGGATCAAACTGGCTAGGCTCTTTAGAAAATGCAATTCGGGAGTTGGCTAGTTCAGCCGAGAACTTCCCCGAATACCCTGTAATCTCAGAAAAAGGATTTCCTGCACAACTTAATTCAACCATTAACAAAGAGGGAGAAAACGATACTAAAATCTAGATCTAATGGAGATACCTGCCATCATATTCAGAACTTTAACTACCATTCAAACCTTAGCGACTAAACAAGATATTTGTGTTGAAAATCACTCTTCATCAAGCTATCATCAATGGATGGAAATAAATTTATGCAGAAAAATAAAACATCTTACAACATTTCTAGAAGAGTAACGCCAACAAGATTTCAACCCCAAAGTCTTTCTTTATTGCACATGAAAAATGACTACAAGAGAGCTTTATTTAGCACATGACTCTCAGATCGAATGATCTCAAATGACCCCTGACACCCTATTTAAAGGAAAATTTCCCAACGACTAGTTCAAGTGATCCATGTCAAAGTGGTTTCGACCGCCGATGAGGATCAAAATTTCTTTTAATCTCATATGTCGAAATTTTAAATGCATTTTAATATATTAAAAGATTAAAATCTTGCATTTATTTCCTCAAAATTTTGACTTATTATTATTTATTATTTTATTTTATTTTTCAAATTTTTATTTATTTATCTTTAATTATATTTTTAAATTTTATTTAATTTTTAATATTAATTTTATTTAATTTTATTTATTTATTTATTTTTTTAATTTTTTAATTTTTTATTATTTATATTTTTTTTATTGGACCCTCGAACTTAGCCTTTGGGAAATTTTCCTAGGACCTAGGACCCATGAGGGGATTAATTATTTTCTAACCCTCAAGACACTTTACATCATGACTTTCACAATTTTACATTTCAAGGGGAAAATCCCATTTGACATAGACCCTCATAGACCACCCAGTTCTGCGACACAAACATAATCTAGCAGATCAAGCAATTTGTAATAACCTAACCAAATAGTTAGGATTATTTCCAAATTACTTTTACATAGACTCGACCAAGTACACTAGGATTCCCCTAAGATTCTAATGACAAAATCCATTCCGGCTTTTGGGGTTAGGCTGAAGGAAAACTCTACCGACGATGGGTCAGTGAGACAAAATACCTTCCAGAACGTAGATCATCACTAGAAGATTAGGTTTTACTTAGGCAAATACATACATGACACAGATCTGCTAAGATTATTTACAATTCACACATTCAGACTGGGTTTACAACATAACATGATCGGGTTGATGATGATAGTCAAATGGCACGAACTATCCCTTTTGTCGAAAAAGGGGGTGTATTGCTATGGGTAGTTGACACGTAGTGGTCAACACATGGATTTGATTATTTTGCATATAATAGCTTGTAAAGTCGTGCGTACACTTTATTTAATGCTTTGGATTTTTGTGACTTCGATAAATGATGGATATATAAGACCATTGATATACAATTCATAACTTCGACTATGAAGTAATATGCAACATCATCTTCAATAGTTCATTGCATGCCCAGAAAAGCCATTGAGAAATGTTGCTATAATTATTGCTGTTCATATAGATGTTACTAAATTAGTGGATTAGAATATATGTTTCGCTTTTTACCTTAGTTTCTGTTATTAATTCAATGTTACGACATTATTGGTTTTATCTTCATTTTGCACATCTTTTGTTTTACCTTCTAAACCTTCCCAAAAAATTTCTACATTCTGGCCCTTCATTATTAGTTGGTATTATGTTGTTTCTAGTCATGGTTGACTAGGAGATGTTAAATTGATTTTGGTCATATACCATTTGTAATGTTCCTTTTTCTGGTTTCCTTTGTGGCGTGTTCAGGATGGATTTCCAGGGTCAGAGGCAGCTAGGTCACAGGAGCAAGTTTACTCCATCAGTTGGCGTAGGGCTTCCAGAGGGATTTCATGGGGTTTTGAGGAGTTTCTATGGGATCCGATGGCCACTTGGAATATTCTATCATCTAGACAATTTGCCTTTTGTTCCATTACATTCCAACAACTTTTGAAAAACATGGTTATTTTGGGCCTAACTCAATTAATTACGCTTAAGGTGGCATTCCAGGAGGAATACTTGATGGAACACCTTAATGTAATAGCTCGTTGGAACCTGAACGAGAAGATCTACAAGATGAGATGGTGGGAAGTGACTTTTAGTGCCTAGAGGAGGGATGGTGACTGATTCACCATTTTCCCGAATTAAAAAAGGTATTTTAATTAAAATTAAAAGAGGGAAAAAGTACCAAGTGATTAAAATAATAATAAAATAAGGCTTATAGATGGGTCCATGAGATCTATAAAAGAGGAGGAGGAAACCATTTGAGGATATCTTGGTTTGAGCATTTGTCTTTAGTGTGGAGTGGAGAATCCATTTCTCTACGTAAGTATCCCCAGGACGGAGACCCTCAAGTGATTTAGTGAGAGTAGGTGAGAACCTAGCTTTCTCCCTTGGTGAATCCACTCAGGAGTCACAGGTTGCAGTATATTGTTTGGTCAGTTCAGTTTTGGAGACCTAGTGCAATATTGCGTAAAAATTTCATTACTGAATTTCTATTGCTACAACTGAATTAACTCTTCTAGCTGTGAATTAATTTTGTAGTTTATTGCTACGACAACAACAAATAAATCACACTACAATCTTCACAAAAAAAACACTGTGGAAGATAAACTAGAAACTGAGAAAATGTTGGCACACACACACAAAATTATGACAGCTATTTTTGGACAAAAGTCCCCGGAAAAACCCAACTTGGGAAAACCTGTGCAACAATTGAGGGTTTTTATTATTAAGCAACAATGAGAAATTCTGAGTACAATAAATATCACCAAACTGGCGAATCTATCCAAGAGAAATATTGACAAAAATTCTCTCAGGGAAATTACCCTCTCTTCGAGCAATTCCGACACTTGATTGCCTCTAAAAAGCTAGTTGTATAACCTACTCTATGCAGGCCCTGTGTCACCCTAACGCAGTCCCTCAAACGCTTTCCCTGAATTAGCTGCCAATCTAGCCGTCCTGCCTGCTGCTTATTAGGAAACTCTCTTTGGCCCTTTGGAAAACTTTTCCGCCCTCTGGAATTGAAAACTATAGAAATTTCTCATTGTAGATTAAATTGATTATGCAATGTATTAAAGAAAAATACTTAATCTACTTCTACAATCAAACTTGCGGCAACTTAATCGATTTTGAGCAAGATCAAATAGAACACATATAACAGAGAAGAAGATTCAATCACACATGAAACACAGAAGAATACTCTTGGGAAAGCCTCAATTAAAAACCCCGCTATCTGTGTTATCATACAAGTAGAAATATCTCAGGATTAAACAAAGCTTTAGCTCTCAAGCTATCCAACTCTTAGTCCTCCAAGCCTCCTATTTCCTTGCGCAGTTTCTCCTGGGTCCTCCAACTGCAACCTGTGTGATTCTCACCTCACACATAACACTGACCCCTGAAATAACTGCACAATTCTGAAGGAGATAATTCCTTTTGCATGGATGAGTTTCCTTTATAGGAAAATTCCTCCAACTGATAGTACAATGTCCCTGTCTTTAAGCTCAACTGGGTCTTTCTTTGAATTGACATGCAATGGTTATTTATGAGAGAATATTCAGTTATCTGGAGAACACTAGTTGCATGCATGCATGCATTAACTCACTGAACTCACGATTAGTTCCTCCAACTGTTTGGAACTAATTTAACTGGACTTAACTCAGTTAACTGAGCTAGCTAATTACAACTCAAATACAACTCATCCTTATCTCCTTAATTAAGGGATAACTTCCTCAATCAAAGGGATTACTGTTGCATGTCTTCACAAAGACTGCTTGTTTGATTTTCTCCAATTAATTAACTCAAGATGAATTAATTAATTATTTTGCAAACAGCTAGTGAGACTAAATTCGAATTTTAATTCTCAATTTTGATTCAAGGACAAATCAAAATTGGAATATATCCCAAAATGCTATTTATAGCATTTCATTTTTTGCTATTTCCAACAGAGTCGGAGTATATCCTGAAATGTTGTTTTTAGCATTTCTTGTTGCTATTTTCAACACTCCCTCTGAACAAGAAATGGATTATCTGTCACCCCAATCCTGTCTTTGTGGAACTCGAATTTACACTTCGACAATGCCTTAGTCAAAATGTCATCATCTTGCTTCTCGGTCGAAACATACTGCAACAACATGATCCTCCTTGCCACACAGTCTCTGAGATGTTGATACCGAATGTTTATGTGCTTGGACCTATCTTGAAATACTGGATTCTCAAAGAGTTTGATACAACTCTGATTACACAATAGATCACGGTTGGATCCATCCTCTGATCAAACAAACCAACTAGAATTTTCTGCATCCAAATGGCCTCACACGCTGCCTGACTTGCAGCCATGTATTCAGCCACTTTGAGCTAAGTGCAACTGACCTTTGTTTCCTACTATACCAAGAAACTGCAGCTGAACCAAGGTTGAAAATTCCTCCTGATGTGCTCTTCCGATCTAATGGACTCCCTGCCCAATCCGCATTTGTGAAGCCCTGTAACTTCACTCCCTCGGACCGTCTGTACCATAATCCAAACTGAGATGTGTCTCTGAGGTATCTCAAAACATGCTTCGCTGCCTTCCAAAATAGTTTCGTAGGTTGAACCATAGTTTGACTCAGCAGATTCACCACAAAGCACAAATCTGGTAGTGTGTTCACTAAGTACATCAGTGAACCCACAAGCTGCCGATACACATTAGCCTTTACTACCTCACCTGAAGTAGCATCCTCCTTCCTCCAGTTACCTGCTTGAGGAGTCTGCATGGGTTTGCACTTCTCCATGTGGAATCTCCCGAGTATCTCATTGGCATACTTACCTTGAGACACAAACACTTCTCCATCCTTCTGCCACACTTCCATGCCTAGAAAGTAGTGCATGAGACCCATGTCTTTCATCTCGAACTCTCTTGCAAGGTCCTCCTTGCAGGACATGATCAACTGATCATCACCTGTCAAGATCAAATCATCAACATAAAGAACAATGATCAACTGCTTACCTTCCACCATGATGTGGTACAAGTTCGCATCCGTTTCACTCTTTGTGAAGCCCAACCCAGTGAAGTAGTTGTCGATCCTGGTGTACCAAGCACGTGGTGCTTGCTTCAACCCATACAAAGCTCTCTTGAGTCGACACACATGCGACTCACGACCGAAGGTCTCAAATCCTTCTGGCTGCTCTATGTACACCTCTTCCTCAATCTTGCCATTGAGGAACGCAGTCTTCACATCCATTTGATGCATCTTCCAACCCATCTGTGCTGATAGTGTCAACGTCGATTTGATAGATGAGTACCTTGCAACAGGAGCAAAAGTCTCATCATAGTTGATCCCCTCGACTTGTGAGAAACCACGGGCAACAAACCTTGCCTTATGTTTCTCCACACTACCATCAACAGCATGCTTTACCTTGTAAAGCCAACGGGAACTCACAACTGACTTGTTCTTTGGTCTGGGAACCACATCCCAAACACTGCTCTGAACTATGGAGTTATACTCCTCCACCATAGCATGAACCCAAACCGGCTGCTGGACTGCTTCCTCAAAGTAAGATGGTTTGGTCTCTACACATTCCCCAACAAGGGCCATGTAACTAGTGTACCACTCAGGTGACCTCTTTCTGAGAAGATGGCTCTCCCACATTCTCTCTCGCATCCATCAATAATCTGTCAGCTTCCCTTGTGTGTTTTCGCATATCTCTGGAAGACTTTGCATGAGTGGATGTCTCCACTCTTGGAACCTCTGCATGCAGCTGCTCCACATCAGTCTGAGGCTCCTCCTTAGGAACCAAAAATTCCTCCTCTGCATGCAACTTGAGCTCCCTCTCAAGGGAAACTCGCATGGCCTTCTGCTCATCAAACTTTAGATCTCTGCGTACCACTGTCCTCTGACGGGTAGGCAAGAACATCCGATAGTTGTGGGGTGTATTAGTGTACCCCACAAGTATCCCCAACTCAGCTGTTGGCTCAAGTTTCTTCCGGGCATATTTGGTCACATGGCAATAAACCGATGAGCCATAGATCCTGAAGTGACTCACATCTGGTCTCTTCCCGGGGAAAGCTTGCTCTGGTGTCTTCATCCCAAGTATGCGATGCGGGCTTCTATTCTGCAAGTAAATTGCTGTGTTGCATGCCTCAACCCACAAATGAAGTGGTAGGCCTTGGTCATGGAGCATCGCCTGAGTTGCTCCCACAATCGTTTTGTTCTTCCTTTTGGCCACCCCATTCTGCTGTGGGTTATGGGGTGCTGTCAACTCCCGTTTAATTCCTTCTGCAGCACAGAAGTCCTTAAAATCTTGAGAGACATACTCTCCACCATTGTCGCTTCGCAAAGGCCCTGATATTCTTTCCTGATTCTTTCTCAACCAAGGCTTTGAACTCACAAAACCTTGAGAAGGTTTGATCCTTCTTCCGAAAGAAATAGATCCAGCATCTACGAGAAAAATCATCAATGAAAATAACATAGTACCTTTGTTTAGCGGTGGAGGCTGTCAAGAATGGTTCACACACATCTGTATGGACTCGCTCCAAGATTGCTTCAGCTCGATTGTCTCGATCCTGAAAGGAAGATTTTGCATACTTACCCAAGGTACAACCTTTGCATGTGTCCACTTGCCCAAGTTTACTTTTGGGAAGTTCGGTAGAAATACGCTGCATTATCTTCAAAGCCCCATGATGCAAGTGGCCCAACCTTCTATGCCATAACTCGCCAATATCTTGGCTTTGCACCAATTTTGCTTTGGAACTCAATGCAACATAGTCATCTACCTCTAGCTTTTAGAGATTCTTCACTCGAATCCCAATCCTCTTGGTCTGACCCGTGGCAATTTGTCTCAGGAACGCCTTTCCTTTACTGAAGACAACATCGTATCCTTTGTCCTCCAACATCGCGACCGATACCAAGTTCTTTTTCAGTCCTGGCACATACTTACATCATTCAGGGTGAGAGGAGCTTCGTGCTCCCTCTGAAACACAACCGTACCTTCACCTGAAACACGATACTTTCCATCATCGCCCATCTCTATGTGCATCTGGAGGTCCTTCTCCTCCAAGGTACTAAATAAACTTTTATCACTGGTCATGTGGAATGAGTCTCCACTGTCAATATACCAAACACAACCCATTGTTGATGACACCATGCATGCGAAGAGGGTAAAGTCCATTTTGAACTGAGAGGCTAATGCCTCACCTTCCGATCCTTTCGAGGATCCCTTCTTGGACTTCTTCGATGGACAATTAGTTGCATAATGTCCCATCTTATGAATTCGGTTTGCACCTGCAACCCCGAACTTCAAACTTCGAATTCTTCTCAGTAAACTGTTCACAACTATTGTTTCGATACCATGTAGAACTTTTTCTACAAAACCTCGCTCTGATACCATGTAGAAATTCTTCTCTCTACACATCTTGTATAGAAACTGTAGACTAAACTGATTATGCAATGTACTAAAGCAAAATACTTAATCTACTTCTACAATCAAACTTGCAGAAGCTTAATCAATTTGAGCAAGATCAATCGGAACACATATAACAGAGAAGAAGATTCAATCACACATGAAACACAGAATAATACTCTGGGGAAAGCCTCAGCTAAAAACCCCACTATCTGTATTATCATACAAGTGGAAATATCTTAGGATTACACAAAGCTTTAGCGCTCAAGCTATCCATCTCTCAGTACAATCCCTCATTGCTGCTCATAGACAGAATAGACAACACATATGCCTTCCTTCAGTCCTCCAAGCCACCTATTTCCTTGCGAAGTTTCTCCTAGGTCCTCCAGCTGCAACCTATGTGATTCTCACCTCACACACAACGTCAACCTTTGAAATAACTGCGCAATCTTGAAGGAGATAATTCCTTTTGCATGGATGAGTTTCCTTTATAGGAAAATTCCTCCAACCGATAGTACAATGTCCTTGTCTTTAATTTCAACTGAGTCTTTCTCTGAACTGACATGCATTGGTTATTTATGAGAGAATATTCAGTTATCTGGAGAACACTAGGTGCATGCATGCATGCATTAACTGACTGAACTCACAATTAGTTCTTCCAATTGTTTGGAACTAATTTAATTGGACTTGACTCAGTTAACTGAGCTAACTAATTACAACTTAAATACAACTCATCCTTATCTCCTTAATTAAGAGATCACTTCCTCAATCAGAGGGATTACTGTTGCATGTCTTCACAAAGACTTCATGTTTGATTTTCTCCAACTAATTAACTCAAGATGAATTAATTAATTATTTTTCAAACAACTAGTGAGACTAAATTCGAATTTTAATTCTCAATTTTGATTCAAGGACAAATCAAAATTGGAATATATCCCAAAATGCTATTTTTAGCATTTCTATTTTTTACTATTTCCAACAGAGTTGGAGTATATCCTGAAATGCTATTTATAACAATGTTATTTTTAGCATTTCTATTTTTTAGATTTCTTGTTGCTATTTTCAACAAAAATGAGCACCTTTTTAGCTGGATAGAATTGCCCTCTTGAGGCTTTGTGCTGCTTCTGTATAGCCTCCTGGAGAAAATCTTGGCCTCCACTTTTTGACTCTTCGGAACTGGAAAAATTTCCTCTGAACTCATTGTCTCTGCCCCTCTTCGCTTCCCTTCTCTGGATCAAACTCTTCAGGCAACCACTGCTGCTCTCTGGAGGATTGAACTGCTCAAGGAAATCGATCTCTCGTCTCACAAGTGTGTTTCACCATCTAACCATCGACTTCTTTTAATCTCCAGTTGGGACTCCAACGACCAAGATTAAATCTTAATCAAGGGTTGAGATTATTTCCTTGTCGATCCGTGCGAGTTTTGAGAGAATTCTCACATTTTTCAATTAATATTGATTAATTAACCAAAATTTCTAAGTTTAGACTTAAGAAATATTAAAAAATAGGTTAATAATCTAATTGAGACACTTCTAGGTGAAATTTCTAGAAACAATTTCTGGGATATGGAGAACTCCTGTGTTTTAGGCTTTCCACAAAGTTTCAAGACTAGAACATCTCTAATGCTACAAAAACTAACATATTGGAGCAGACTTCTTTGTGTGGCCGTTCTCTCAGCCATTACCAACTTTATTTGTATTCCTCTTATATTAATAAAATAAGGCCGAGTTCTCACTGCATTTGCATTTTATCGAATTTTCTTGCTGCCAGTTAATTTTTATGGTTCAAAATGTGAATTTTTGTTTAGCGAGTTAAATGACACAATTTTTATAAGAGATCACCTTCAAATTTTACATTTGGGACATTATAGTGGTATCATAGTTGGTCTTCCTGCCAGCTTGAGGGTTTTACTGCAGATCAACTTTAGAGGAAGATTGAGGTTTCATTATTTTTACAGGCATTATTGGATTTGGAAAGGTTGCATGTCAAGTGTTTGACAGAATGCTTCACAAATTGTTGTCCCATGAGCAAATTGTCTGATGAATATTAGTTATTTGACAAAATGATCAACATTTTCTTTTTGGGCCCAATTAGAATTTTTTGAAAGAGGCAATAGCTGAATATTTTTTAAAAGGGGCAAATGTGTTGTTTTGGCTAAAGCCAAATCGATTAGAAAGAAAGGCCAATTATTTAAGAGGGGCCGTGAATTTCATCCAAGTTGAGATTTATTGAAAAGGTAGCCAAAATTATTCTTAGAAGGGCTAACTCTTTGTTTCTGAAGGTGTAATATATTATTTAAAGGGGGTCAAGTCCAAAGTTTATTTTCAAGCCAAATTTCATTAGGGCCATAAATTAAATTTACAAGGCCAATTTTAATTGCCTGTTCTCTGTGAAATTCTTCAGCAGAGGGGGTTGATTTGCACGATTTGGAGGACCGTTTGCTAAGGCCGAGTGCACAGGACGGATCTAGTCATTCTTAGCAGCTGAAGACCAAGTTCTGAGGGAGATTGTTTACCAGTTCCCAACGCCACGTTGTTTGCAGAGATCGAGTTATCCAACTTGCAGAGCCGCCATGACCGAAATGCTTGGTGAAATCATGAATTGTTGCAATCTAAAAGCATTGTGGTGACCGTTCTCTTCCTAAAGGCCAAGAGCATCATTAAATAAGGGATCAGACCTTTTCTTTTTTGAACAGGGATCGAGATATTCATCTTCACACTGTGAGCAGTCCCTTTATTGAAGTCGAGTTCTCTTTGTCAAGAGGGCCGTATATCCAGTGAAGTTAGAGGGTCGAAATCCCTCCCAAAAAATGGGACGAGTTTCATTACCAGTCTATCAAACTTTACATTCACTTGTGGGTCGATCAAACTTTACAGGCAGAATAAAGTTAGTCTTTTATTGGAGGAGTATGCATCATTTTTGTGGCTGGCTGAGCATTTAACTTCCTGTGGAACGAGCTAATACCAGAAACAGAGGTGAACATGCTGTGCTTATCAGTCTTGAGCCCAAAGGTCCCTTTCTGGCAGCTGTGCGTGATACCAGTGCTTCCATGGTGGCTGTCATATTGGACAAATTTGCACAGTAGTGTTGGGAAACAACTATCTAGTCATGGTGCTGTTGAAGACACATTGAAATCTGTCCTACAAACTGAAGTAAGCCTTGCTGATATCTATACCAAGTTCTGCCCTTTTATTGTGTTGCTGTTATTTCATTTGGAATGAATGCAAGATGATACGGGGTCTCTGCCTTTAACTTTACGGCAGTACTATTTACATTTCTGGGTATTTTATAAGGCATTTTATTACATTCTGGTAGATTATTACAGCCAAAAGAAAAAAAATATTCACTGTGAAAACTCACTTAACAGCAATGTGCCAAAAAAAACTGATTGACATATCTACTGGTGAAGAAATTTTATAAACTCAGATAGAATAGTGGTGTTTTCTGGTTTATCTCCATGTATGAATTATGGGGTAGTAGTGGTGCTGTGCGTTAGACAGAGCCAAGGGTAGAACCAGTGTACGTCTACAATGCCAATGCAAATGACAGAGCGGACAGTGTAATTTGATGCTCAAATTATACCTGTAGCAGTGACAAAATATTTGTGAGTTGAATACTTGTATTTGTCAAATATCTCATGTATTATTACTGCAGTAAATTTTTGAGTAAGTTGTTGGGGTATTGGGTCTGCATGTCGGTGTAGTAGTCTTATATTATATGGGTGAATGATTTTATGGGTATGCTATAGAAGCCCTACATTGATTGGTGCATGGTGTAGTCATAGTATTGACAGTGTATTATCTTAGTCCGGGTCTATGTCAGATTGTTATATTGATTATTGATGCCATGTCAAGTTAAGTAGAGGTTTGAGTCAGTGGTTTTTATGTGGGTGTTTAAGAGCATGTACTTGTCACTATTGGACTGAAATATGGATCAAACTTTCATAAACTCCCTACATAAACTAGCAGCAACAATCAACATATCCCTTTCCAAGGGGATAGTTACTATGCTACAGCAAGAGCAGCGACAAAAAGACCATGAGTTGGGATACAAAATCTATGCACTTGGGACAGATTTGAGATTCATGGGGTTTCAGTAAAAGCTCTTCTCAAGTTGGAGGAACTTGCTTCACTCCTCTCCAAGGTGCATCAGTCAGATGGAAAGAGCTTGATTTGGGCTCTAAAACCTGCCATGCTTGCTTTAGTACGACACAAATATTTGGAGCACCCTTGTGTAGGGGTCAAACTTCTATTTGCCTTTTGTCTTAGTAGTATCATGATGTTGACCGCACCTATACCTCCTTACAATGATGACATTATAAGGAGAGTCTTCATATTGATAGTGGAGACCTTTCAGGATTTGAATAATAGTGAGGGCCCTACCATTGGGAAGAGGCTAGAGATTCTAGAAGTCATGGCCTTGGTTAGATCTTATGACCTCATGTTTGAGTTGAAGTGTGACAATTTGATTTTGCAAATGTTCCAATGCTTCCTTAGCATTAGGAAACATCATCCTGACACAGTCATAACACACATGCAGTCCATTTTGTTTGTATGCATGGGAGGCTACGATGCCATTTGCAGGAGGTTGCAATCTAGATTGTTGGCCATTTGGAGGAGAGAACAATTGGTCCCACCTGCTGCTTATGAATGAAGCGAACAAAGTTCCTTCTATATATTAATTACTCCAAAAGACTTGGAATATGAAATTATCCATTAAGGATATAAATATTATATTAAATATATGAATAAGAATAAGAATGATAATGATTTACAATGAGAAC
>APFE030599318.1:210483-237341 GCA_000404065.3 Pinus taeda
TTCATGGCTTAGGGGGACACTTGATGACGCTGAAGGACACATTGCACCCAGAGGGACTTTCTAGGAAAGTAAGAAGCCGGCCAGGTATCAGGGATACTTGACCATCATGAGCATGATCATCCAAAATGAGCCTTCATCATTTGTAGAAGCTGTCAAGCATCAAGTATGGAAGGATGCTATGACTGAAGAATATGAGTCCATCATGAAAAACGATGTCTGGGATGTGGTCCCTAGACCACAGGACAAAGGAGTTGTCACTTCGAAATGGATTTACAAGATAAAGCATGAAGTTGATGGAAGTGCTGAAAAGTATAAGGCTCGTTTTGTCGCTCGTGGCTTCTCTCAGAAGGAAGGAATAGACTATGACAAGATATTTGCACCTGTTGCTCGATATACCACCATCCGCTCGATCATAGCCCTTGCGGCTTCGCAAGGATAGAACCTACATCAGATGGATGTCAAGACCGCGTTCTTGCATGGTTCGATCAAAGAGGAAGTCTATGTGGAACAACCCGAAGGATTTGAGATTCATGATCGGGAATCTCAGGTGTGCAGGTTGAAGAAAGCCCTCTATGGGTTGAAGCAGGCACCCTGAGTGTGGTATGAGAGGATCGATAGCTACTTGATGAAGCTGGGATTCACTAGGAGTGAAGCCGACCCTAACCTTTAAGGTTGACGATGACAAACCTCTCATAGTGGTGCTGTACATTGACGACCTCTTTCTAACAGGTGTAGACCCTCTCATTCTCAAATGTAAGAGGGAGTTGGCTTCCGAGTTCGAGATGAAAGATCTAGGACTGATGCACTATTTCCTAGGACTGGAAGTTTGGCAGAAACTAGGGGAGATTTTCCTATCTCAAGGAAAATACGTGGTGAAAATATTGGAGAGATTCAGTATGGTGGACTGCAAGCCCGTGACTACCTCGATGGAGCTTGAATTCAAGAAGTTAAGTGGTAGTGCGTTCTGACCTGTTTTACGAAATGCTACCGAGTATCGTCAACTCGTCGGAGCATTAATGATCTTGGAACTTCCGTCCGGATATATGCTTTGCAGTCAACACGATAAGTCAACATATGGTTGAGCCTCACCACACACATTGGATTGGTGCCAAGAATCTGTTGAGATATCTTCGTGGCACAATCACTCATGGGTTGAGAATCGAGATACACTACTAGAGATGTGAGACTACTTGGATATATCGATGCTGATTGGGCAAGCAGTGTGGTGGACCGAAAGAGCACTTCCGGGTGCTGTTTCTCTTTGGGATATGCCTCAATATCCTGGATGAGTAGGAAGCAGAAGTCGGTGGCTTTGAGCATCGCCGAGGTAGAGGACATTGTTGCTAGTATGGCCTCTTGTGAGGCGGTCTAATTGCGTAAGCTCTTCAGTGAGCTGTTTGGATTCACATTGGATACTATCGTGATCCCGTGTGACAACTAGAGCGGGATTCTTTTATCAGAGAATCCTGTATTTCATGATCGTCCCAAGTACATCGATATTATGTACCACTATATCCGGGATATGGTACAATGGGGAGCAATAAGGCTCCAACATATCGGTACAGATGAACAGGTCGCCGACATTTTGACGAAGCCCTTGAGAAAGGCCAAATTCTTGACTTTCTAAGAACGACTTGGTGTCGTTGAGAGACCCTCTTATGAGGGTTGTGTATGATGCATATATTGAGCTCTTGGAGCTCCAGGGCGGCGCGGAGTACTTCTTGGAGTGACATGCGACCACAGGGCCACTCACCATCCCTTGGTGGTGCACTATGTACAGGGTGAAAGGTACCTTCCCCTGTGACACCCCGTGGGGATTGTAGGACAGGATGATTAGTTCTCCTATGGGCTAGGATGATTAGTTCTCTTGTGGCAACTGCGGGCCAAGATGATTAGTTCTCCTGCGACGACTATTGGACAGGATGATTCGTTCTCCTGTGGACAGGATGATTAGTTTCCTTGTCGAGGCATCCTACCCATGCAGTCTAGGACTCATGGGAAGTACCTCTCATTTGATCAATGAGTAGGAAAATGGGGTTAGGGACCATTAGTAGTACTATCGATGGACACATCGTTGTATCTACTGTACTCCTATGCTAGGATGACCTCCATTGATCTGGGATCAATGAGAGTGGTATGACACACTCTGAGACTGACTTCGGGTCAGTGGAGGATGGTATGATATATCCTCGATCATTTCTTCTTCTTCATAGTTCAACAGAGCAGAGCAGAGCCAACAATGCAAGGCAATGCATTTGATGGTTGGGACAGTACTGACGGTCAGACAGATTAGCAGAAGGAGTTCTCCCTAGTTGAGAGGGAGTGTTAAAATTGGCAACTAGGGCCAAACTCCATTTGGGTCATCTCATTTATGGCAGCTGATATTTTTCCTGGATTCCTCTTGTCGAGAGGTGTAGGATTGATTTAAAGATCATCCGATTCCGATAAGTATTTATGGAGATATGAATTTATTTGTATTTACTTGACAAATTGTCAAGGTCGGTCAACAGTTAAATGTGTGGCACACATGCCCAGTGAATCATGCAAATACAAGTTAGGTTGATTCATTTTATCGTCGTCTCATCTCACTCATTTCTTCTCTCTCTCCCCTTAGCTTTGGGTTACACAAGGAGCAGCTCACATGTGGGAAGAAGGAGGACGCAGTAGGGAAAGAAGGACGTAGAAAGGAGGACGTAGAAGCTATTGAAGGTCTATTTGACCAGCATTGACCAAGCGTTGACCTTAGAAGTGTGTGGTTTTGGTGTGGCTTCTTCTCCAAGGAAGGCCACATTTTTTGGCACAAAAATCGAGGCAATCTGATCTCTGGTTTGACCAGTGTTGACTGCCCTAGTTTGGGGCAGCAGGTTGACTTTAGTCAACTGCAGTTTGACTCTGTATTTGGGGCTGTTTAAGGGCCGATTCTTCAGGCTGTTTGAGGACTAGATGACCGGGAAATTGACCAAGCATATTGGAGGTCAGTTTCATCTTGTTTGACTAAATTTGACTTTGCTGATCTAGGGTTTGTTGCTACTGATATAAAATTACAGAATTCTGATTTTGTACTATTTCTCTCTCTTGAACTATTGAAGATAAAAGAAGATTTGATCAAAGGATTTCCCCACATTAGGGTTTGTCCCTAGCTAGCCGCCACATCTTGTGTCTCTTGTCCTGGCTTGTTTTTTGTCGATCATTTAATGTTCTATCTGCACTTTACTTGATGTATATGTGATTTCTAATCAGTGGTTAATAAGAAGAAAAGAAGTAAACTGCTCTAAGCATAGAACATACCATAATTTAACAATATCCGATAAACTCGCATGGGGTTTGACGTCAGGACTCTTCGATTTTCTCCACGAGTTAGTTTTTTCTTGCCTAAGAATCAACTCTTAGCTTCAGGAGGAATGTGAATATCTTGTCTCAGGCCAAATTTTGCCTCAGGGTTCTGTCTACCCTTAGGAAACTCGTTACTATGCCTCAGGACAACTTCTATGATAATTTTAGATGACTTGTCTTAGATCTCTTACCCAAAGTCATTCACTATTCTTCAGATGTATGCCTTGCTGTGTGCTAGAACAAAAAATAAAAGATAAAATAGGTTGATATGCCTCAGACTTTCCCTGAAAGACTTCACTATCATATTTTGCTTCCTGTTGCCATAATAGAGAAAAGTGACTAGGTAGGGTGGGATCACCTCCACCAAAACTAGTCCAAGGAGAAATGGGGTTTTAAAATCCTCAAAGCCTTAGGCTCAAAGAAAAACAGGGACAAATAATCCAATGCAATCCTACCTCAAATGAATCTAACCTTCTTGTATTTATAGTTTTCCTTGAGGGGATTTTTCTCCTTAATTAATTGAGTGGGGTTCACAACAAACCCCAACTTTGGGTTTTTTTGCCCCGGCTGCCCCAAAACTTGCCCCCGTTGCCCAAACATTGGGAATTTTTGGGTTTTCCCCTTTATCCAAGACTATAGCCTATAGGGGTTGATAGGCTACTCCATCCCTTGGGGACATTAGAGTCCCCCCTTCCCGACATTGCTTGAACCCAGGCAATGGCCCCTTGCGTTCAAGGGTGAAGATTGCTTACTTGCCTTACATCATTCTTTTTGGTCATTTTCAATTTCTTCACTAGCATAGCTCCTCCGCTCTAACTTGGGGGATTTTAGGCTGGTAAGAGGTATCTTATTTAGCTCAGCCTTTGGTGGAGCTGCTTCATGATGGACTGAGGTCATGGGAGATGCTTTGAATGCCAAACTTTTACGACGCACTTTTATCTCAACTTTTTGCAGCTCCCTTGTTTGGACTTACAACTGGTTTTTCTCTGCTTCCTTTGCATTCAAATTTGCGTTTAATTTTGAAAAAAACTCCTTACGCTTCTCAGCTCTCTCATTGCATCTAAAGCTGAAAACAACATCAAAAGGAGCACTGCCAGACTTACCCTTAGAAACTCTGATTGATTTTGCACTTGCAGTTGAGGAAAAGGTGGAATGGGCATCTTCCCCTAGTTTTTATGCTTGGGTGTATCCAATTTCTGGTCACCTAGATGTAGATTTTCAGAGAGCAAAAGATTGCAAGTTGTTTGTGTATTCATTTTCAGTGACATCTTGTCCCCTTTCGGAACTGAAGTGGGTGGGGTACCTCTTGCACCAATACACTGGTTCATATCACTGGCTACTACCTTGACAGGCCACACCATTGTAGAAACCCTTTTGTCAATGGCAAGAGCAAATGGTTGTGGAACTGTATACTTCAATTTTGCAGTTCTGCTTTTTGTTGGTCGATGGACTGAACTTCCTGTAGCTGGCACTGTAACTTCCATACGTTCCAATGGAGACCTTTCTCCCCTCAAGTTGATGCTACTTCTTGGTGTAACCCTTTAATCCCTTTGATGGAAGTACTTGGGTGAAGTGGCCCCGACTTCTGTATTTGAAAGCATTCATTTTTACCAAGCACACTTGAACTGGGCTTATTTGATTTCAACTCTGTCATACTTCCATTACTCCTAGAGTCTTCGCTCTTTTCCTTGTGTGTCATTAGACTGGCCTGCAGTTGGATCATGTATTTTAAATTGACATTTGTGGTCATCAACGTTGGAGGTTGACTCAACATATATGTTAGCAAATCTTTAGACACTGATTTGTTGATTGCTATATTCTGAAAATACTGATGTACAGATGACCAACTCCCATGTTCAATGAAAACTGATGAGGAACCTGTGTAAATCATACGTGCTGCTGATGCAAATGCTGGAGGTGGCCACTCAACATCACATGTCAAATTGATAGATGATGCACGAGTAGAATGGGTAGAATGAATAGGCTGGATCCTACTTAATTCACTGGAGTTCTAAACAGGGGCTGACATTGAGTTGTATGATGACTTCTCGAACTCTTCAGAGCAGGAAAAGAATTGAGGGTCTTGATCATTGGACAAGGAATAAATATCAATGTTATCGTCCATAACCAGCGAGCTCAAACTCTTTTCTAAGACTCTGAATTCTCCACCTTCCTGATCTTCATTCTCATAATTTTGTTGGCTGCCATCTCCCTTTGTTTGAGGGTCATTCGAATCGTCAAGATCAAACCACTCTTGGCCATTATCTGAAAATTTTAACTTGATTTCATGAGCTTCACTCGTGATAGCGAGTCTGGTCATTGTAGTTCTCAGAGGACAATTTCTTGAGCATCCTGCGTTGTATTTTTGGCAAACTGCTTACAGAGTCTTGGGCACCCTTCAGTGGCTTCTAAATTATGCAATTTGGGACTCTCATCATTAAGTAATCTGGGATGTTTCTGAACAATGTGTGAAACCAATTTATACTTTTTACGCGTTCTTTATCAACTTGAATTTCACTGTTTAATGTCTGTTTTACTGGAACTTCCAGAATTGGATCATCAAGGATAAATTCCTCATTCCAATTTCCACCGATTGAAACCACAATTTGTTCTTTATTGGTGGTTTCATCAGCAATGTCTGAATCATGTGATTTGTCTCCATCTTTGTCATAATTGAGTTCATTGTCATCTTTTTGCTGTCCATCAAGGCATACCATGTTGAATTTTCCTCTATTTTGTCAGAAAAACACATTAAGATTGCAGTGTATGTCGGGGTTGCTGCTTTCCTCATTACAATTGTTCTGTACTTCAGTTATGAGAGATGGGGGTCTCTCTAGTTCTATTTCTGAGCACACAATTTGTGTTAAAGATTTCCTAAAAATGCCATCACATGGCCCTCCTTCCTGTTCTTGATAGAAGCTGTCCCTTTTCATTTTTGTGTTGTTTTCTTTGTTGACATCAACTGCTATATTATCACAATTCACGGGGCTGGACATGGCACCAGACTTATCGTTCTTTTCAGAGGATATAACCATGATCAATCATTTGGGCGTGCCTTTGCCCCTACTTCAGCTTCTCTTGTACATTGTTTTTCTGTCTTGGGCTCACCATCAATATCACTCAATTTGTTTTTCTTGTAACAAGCCCAAAAATCATTCCATTTCCTTATACCTGCTTTCTGTTGGTGGAAATACTAAGAGGGGTGAACCAATATTTCACTTACAATTAGTTAATTTTTCTTTTGCAGAGCATTAATTAACTTCAGCATCAGATAAAAACCATAAATCATTAGTGCACAAAATCAAAAGAGAGTAGACACCAAATTTTTAGGTGGAAACCCTTCCGAGTGAAAAACCACCGAATACTTCTCTAATAATTTTATGAGTACGTCAATGCTTCAACTCCCACTGAAAAGGAAACCCCAACTCCCTAGTATCAATGTTCCACAAGGACGTGTCCCCCATGGTGGGGTGCATGCACCCCATGTTTCCCATGCACCTGGGATGGGGGGACGCCTGGGGAAACGTTTCCCTATGTCGCCTTTTTGGGAAAACTCGGGGAGACGCAGGGGAAATGTTTCCCAAATGTGGGGAATGCGTTTCCCCAAAAGGAGTGCTTGTGCGTGCCCCTCACCCCCTTCCCTTAGAAAGGGCTAGGTACCCCCCCTTAATTTTGCTTGAAAACAATAATTTATGAGTGAGGAAGCCTTATATTTAACCGTAGGGCCCTAATGCTATGTAATTAAAGGTAACCTACTAATGCGATGTAATTAATGGTAATATTAAATTCTTAATGTAAAAATATCCTTTTACTTAATTTTTTAACATTACCATTAATTGAATTAGGATGTTTGAGAGTGGTTTTGACCGCATTGGATTTCATATGGAGAAAGTAGAATTTTAGATCCCACTCAAAATCCAGCAGACTTAACAGTTTTCAAGATTTCAGGGTTGGGAGATTGCAACGTTTCTAGTGGATTCTATCATGTATGAGGGTCTGAAACTAGCCTTTAATCAAGAACACCAAGCTCTCTATGTACCTCAATGTTGGTGGCATTGATTATTGAACTCCTCTATTATGACTCCAGTAAAATTGTAACTATCACTCAAACAAAATCTTGACTTGACATGTTAAGCTTGTTCTATCTTATTTTAATGCTTGGAGGATGATATGGATGATGAAGATCTCAATATATGCGAAGATTTTGATGATATGTAGATATTTGTTGTAATATGATTTTTTTGGGCTGTGGAGACTATCTAGAGCCTCTTTGTTGATGTATTTTGGTTCAAATATGGATTGCACTTAATGCTATTTTTGTTGTATGCATCCTTGCTATATATATGAGAAACCTTGGATATTTGTGTATATTGGGTTGGATTCAGATAGATGCACATGAATATTTATGTATTTTTTGGTCTGTTATTTTATTTTTATTTTTATTTTGTTTTTCTAGTGCCTAGTTTTGGGGTCAGCCGATTCGATCACCTATTTGGTTTGATAACATTGGTTCATTGTCGATTGTTCATTTTTATTTTTAACTTTTGAGTCTTGACTATAGATACTGATGACCTTAAGGCTTAGACCAAGTCTTTGATTCGCCACTTGTTATTATTTTTGAGTTAGAGTAATTTCAATTTACTATTCGAGCCTTCAGACTTTAATATTTACTATTTTGCTTATATATATATATATATATGATTCAAATTCAAATTCAATAA
The DNA here is from genome assembly GCA_000404065.3 of Pinus taeda. Lineage (NCBI taxonomy): Eukaryota > Viridiplantae > Streptophyta > Pinopsida > Pinales > Pinaceae > Pinus > Pinus taeda. Next base: position 218,538 of record APFE030599318.1, read on the forward strand.
TGAAATAATTGATTCATATATCGTAAATTATTCAATGAAATAGAAATAGTAAAATATTGTATATGTTGATTCAAATTTATCATTCATTATTCTAGAATTTGATTAGTACTAAGGAAAATCATAGATATTACCCTGACGTCCCCCCTGAATTTCCCTCAAATATGAGGGTGTTCCCACACGTCCCCCTTGTCAGTCTCCCTGCTCCTACATCCCCTGTCTCGGAAACTTGGTGGAACATTGCCGAGTACTTTAGAAAAGTTTTCAATTTTTCAGCTCCAACTGGAAGGACGCTCCAATGCCCTGGTTTTATCAGCTGCTACTGATAGAATGCTCCAACACCCTTGCAATCTCCAACTTGCCCTAGCACCACCTGCCATCCTGAAGTGTTTTCAGGCTACAACTTGAAGGTGACTTCAACCACCTGCCTAGCACCACTCAACCAACCTGAAAATGATAAAGAATTAAGCCAACTATTGTGGGCTCCCGTACCAGGGACAATGACCTACTTACAAAATTTTTAACAGAGAACCCTTGTTACAGATAAAACCCATACTGCAAATGAAGAAACCCTTTACTGCAGAAATTTTGTTGATATTACAATGTAGCCCTTACTGCTAGAATACAAGGATCAAGCTCTTGCTGTTGTATGATGATGAGACAACTGCTATAAGATAAAAACTCTTACTAGACAAATACTGCTTTGCAGACAAGTCTGGATGATTAGATGTTTTCTACCTCATTTACTGCTGTCAAAATATGCTGATGCCTCTGCTTGTAGATGGTTTCCTTAATATGCAGATGCCCTATAATGCCCACTCCTATAGTCTAGAATAGGGTCTGTGTCTTTAGCTTCAGAATCTTGCCAATCTTCATTAGCTGATAAACTTCAGGAAACTGCTCATAAAACCCTACCTCAGAACTCACCCTTCAGAATTGAGCTACAGTACGTATCTATAATGAATCTCAGAGATAGAGGGCTGTTGATATTTCAGATTTTCTCGTTCAGATATTAGATCTCTGGAAGGTTGCCACAACAAAAGGATACTTCAATGAATTTGGTTTTAACACATCATACCTCAATGAAACCTTCTTGTACTCACCTCTGTTCTCTGTCTTGTTTGCAGCATACTCAGGATTGTGCAATTGATATTTCAGAACATTGAGCAGTATAGCATATCATAAATTAATGCGTACAAGAATCACTGAGTCCATGAGTCAAATATCATTTTTCACTTGTGATTGCTGTAAAAGATGCTTGAATAGCCTAACTCCTTATTTAAAGCTCGGACTGCTGAGAAGTCTGCCCTAACCAAGGACTAATCCGTACCGCAATTCAATGCTTCAACTACAGCCTCATCTTCAAAACTATTTATGCTCAGAAGTAGCTTAAGCTTGATGACTTCAGGTAAACTTTAGATCTGTAGATTCAGATTTGGATCATGACATAGCTTTGAGACATCAATAGGGCCACAGGCATATGTATGTATGCTATCAAGGAAACCTTAAGAAATCTGCAGTTTAGTATTAAAGCAACTTCCCAGATCTATATCAAAGCCAAGCGAATAACTTCAGTTTTGTTCCTCATGACTTGCTTCAGAAATTTGCTGGCAAGGGCTTACACACTGCCGAATTTGTCACAAATAACCATTTAGTATTTTTTATGCTTCACAACTCCATTTTCTATGTTCCAGGGCACAGAACTTAGCAATTTCAAGACTGAACCTTCATGATAAAAGAGCAGAACAACACAACATGAATTAGATCTTCGTTTTATGATTTCTGGACAGAACAAGCCCTTCAATCAGTGCGAATCCACTTGCAAGTCTTGACAAATAGCGATACCCTTAAGCCCAAAAAACACACACACACACACACATGCCATACACCCACAAACTTTGCTGTTCCTCAGGGCCAAAGTGCATAGAAACATGCCATAACAGAGGGCTGGACAGTCCTTTGCAGTCTGCATTAAGGTTCAGATTGGATGTTCCTTGGATAAGCCACCATCAGTCCTCGGTTTTGTCCAACGGGAAATCTTGTACCGAGCAATCAACAGTCTTCCGTAATTGCTGATCCGTGACAATGAACTGCAGAGATGAATGGATATAGCCCAGCGAAACCCTTGAAAAGAAAACATAAACCAAAACACCCTTTCAAATCTGCCTCTCGTTAGATTTGACTCTTTTCCACAGGGACGGAGGATTTCAGAACAAGATCACTTGCTTAGATGAGTATTTGATGCACACTCTAGAGGTGAGACATGTTGCCTTTTTATAGTATTGGAGGGCATAAATTAAGGCAGCCGTCTTGAGAAACCTTTGGAAGGAAAACCTTATATCAAAATTTAAAATTTAATAATGAAGCCAAAATTTTAATCCCTCTGCCACTTTGGAATTTAAATCCAAATTTAAATTCTAATGCCCTCATAAAAAAATTAATTTAATTTTTTAATGAGAAGTCCTTTTGACCTCATGAGCTGCCAGCTAATACTAAATTGCCAGATCAGCCACCTTTGGGGTTTTTGCCCACAAGCTGGAGCTTTCAACTTTGAACAAGCATATCTCTCAAACCGTGAGGGTTGTCGTGGCGTGCCACATACCATCAGAATTGGTATGACGAGGAGAATCCATTGAAGGTGACATTGACCAAAAAGACCTTAGTTTTCCTTGTCTCTTTTGTCCTTAAAGGCGGGGCTCCACTGGGTGCTGCTTGGGTTGACATCAATGACAACCATAGTTCATCATCTGTTGCATGCTCTTATCGTCAAGTTCAAGAGATTGATCTCTTTCATTTATAGGAGTGTATAGCCATGTACACTGACCTAGGTTTGCCTTCTCCTCAAACACGTGTTTTATGGCTGGATATTTATGAAGATCACTGATAGGACTAAACCAAAATTCCTTCCAATCCTTCATGATTGCTTTGGAAAAGTCACCACTCTAGTGTGAAATAGTGTTGGTCACTTACCCAAGAACTAGATTTCATCGCAATACCTTGGGTTGGTAGGACACACAACTCTGATACCACTATAATGACCTAGGGCAATTTTGTATCGTAGGGCTTCTTATAACATCTAGGATTTCAACAAAATTTCTTATTCATAAAATGAAATAGTTGCTCAATTAATGGAATTAAACAATAATGCTTGCTTCAACAACCAATAAACATTCAATATAGTCCAACAATACCAATAACATCCAGATTTAACAATTCCAGTAGAGTGCAAATGAATTCAAACTAACCACAAATCTTATAGAATTTTATCTAATCAAGTTTGAATTACCCTAGATTAATCCACATACAGGAGAAAACCCTTGCTAAAATCTGTCTAGAATGACTTCAGATTGCCTAAAACAAAATCTTTCTACCTTCAACTTCTTTAAACTCTCGAATTCTAATTTGTATCCCTGGGTTGCCATAGAGAATTTCGGTTCAGCTATAGGTTCTGGACCAGACCTTCATACTGCCTCAGATGATCACTCTGATCTCTGTTCAAGGGCACAAACCTGCTGATTTGGGGTAGCATCGGATGTGTTCTAGCCACGAAATTTGGTGGAGAGGTTAGGGCATATGAGATCTCCAATACCTAGAAAGGGTTTGGGCAGATTCTAAACAGATCATGAGATATTAAAATAATTAATATTTTTAATGGAGTCCCTAAGTCTAAACTTAGGGAAAATAAAATATTAATGTGTATTAATATGAATCTGTGTTAGAGTGGTCCAAAAGACATGGTTCAAGCCAGATCTAATCTTAGCCATTGATTAAGGACTTAATCTCAGCCATTGAGATGTGAACAGGGAAAGTATAAGAGGAGGCTTGAGGGTCACTTGGAGAGTACACTAGATGATTAGTCATTCTATTCTCTAGAACGGGGTTTGCTAAGAGAGATAGAATCAATGATCGAGAGAGCAACTGAGGGGCATTGAGTACAGAGAAATAGAGAAGGTAGAGATTGTGCCAGGAGAGCAGCACAACAACCAAGGAGGGTGATGCAGAGCGAACAAGGGCTCACGTAGGGCCACGCAGAGGCAGCCAAGTGCTGCGCGGAGCATTAGAGGGGCTAGCGCAGTTGACGCAGAGGCTCCCAGAGCTGACGCAAGGCCTCTTGGGGCTGACGCACGCCTAGAAAGGTTGACGCATGGCCAGTGTGAGATAGAGAGGGGCTTAAACAGTCCAGTTTGGGCAGACGCTGGGGTTGCAAAGCAATTTTGTGTTGAGGGGCTTCCAGAAGGGTTTTCAGGGGTTTCAGCTGGGAGATTTCTCTCAAACTGTGAGATATAGCTGCTAACGAAATTCTCTGTTGGTTAGGCCAATTTCGACACCCAGATTGTACTATGATATTGTTTAATAAGAAAACCCTTAGATAGGTGCAACGGTTTTCCTGCATTGGGTTTTTTCGGGGACATTGGTCCAAAAATAATGGTGTCATGTGGTGTGTTTGTTCTTGTTTCTTTTAGTTGCTGCTTTGTAATATGTTGAGCATGCACTGGTGTTTATTTTCAGTATTTACTTTTAAATAGCTTGTTAAAGAAAAATAACAAGTAGGTAGGAATAAATCAGAAAAAGTGGATGAAGGGTTTTAAAACTAAGTAAACTTAGAAACTTCAACAAAACCTCATGTTTTCCATCGAGAGATACCTCAGAAAAACCCCTTTGTATTTAGCACAGTCGTATAAAGAAGGGATCTCTGGTTACTTTGACTCTGATGCAAGCTATAACCAGCTGTCCATATAACTTCAAGGATTGATTAGGTAGCGTCTGACCTCAGGAATTGCCTCAACGTTCTATAGGTGATTCGTTCTTGCCTTAGAGTAAATTCACATGGGGTTTGACGTCAGGACTCTTTGATCTATTCGACGAATTAGTTTCTGCTTGCCTTATATAAGCTCTTAGCATCAAGAAGAATGCGAATATCTTGTCTCAAGACAAATTTGGCCCTAGGGTTCCGTCTAGCTTAGGAAACTTGTAACCATGCCTCAGGACAACTTCCAAGCTATGTTGCCAGGAAACGTGGGTGCGGGGACGGGGACGGGGACGGCATTTTTGGAAACTGGGTGCGTGGGTTCGTCGGGTAATATAATAATATTAAATTTTAATAATTAAAAATTTATAAATTTATAATTATGCGCCAAACTAGGTGTTTACTGTTTCCTGCCACATAGCCACATTTTCATGTTAAATAATATTATATAAAACTTAAAAGTTTCAAAGAAGGCAGTCCTCATCTAATACATTGTCCCAAGGGTGACCCTAACTGCAGTAAAGAGGCTCCCTAAATCGTTGTCTAAAGGATGCCCTAACCGCAGACAACAAAGGCTACTTAGCCGCTGCAAAGAAGGGAGTTGTTTAGAGTTTTTCACCTACACACAGGCTGAGTATGGAAAGGTAAGACCGCAGGCCTGTTGGGGCACATTTTATGGACATGTATCTCTGTTTTGAGCAGGTTGTGAGCATTGGAAAGGGTTGGGTAGGCCGCAAGCCTTAACACCCCAAATCAGGGCGTGCATACAGCATATGTCATATTCATAATTATTATAAAACTAATATTATAATATATGACACACAAATGAGCTAGTTTTAAGTTGTTTAATTTCCTTGAAATCACTGTTTTCTTGCGGTGATAGCAATTACACAACTTTGCTACAATTGCATATTTAATAGGTCTGCTTAAATGTCTTCGTTAATGTGTTGAACTGGCTTCTCTTGATCTACACGAGCAGTACCCAGGCACTGCCAGAGACATCAAATAGCTGCCAACGGGTCACAAAAACTTTAAATTTTCCAGAAAGGTGTATGACAGACTACAGTAATATGACACATCAATTTCCAATTGCATAAGGCAGACCCACACAAGCAATAAAGGGAATCGAGATATGCTACAGCCTACACTTCAATTTCACTTCACTATACAGTGTAAGGTTAATATTATATATAAGAATCTCGGATCTCCCATGTACTACAAGTCTACAACAGAGTCTCTATGATTTTGGCCCAAAACAAAATGCCATTCCTCCTACATTTTACTTGCAGCACAGGCAGTAAAATGTTGGGGCGTACTTAGTATGGTAAACCTCTGCATCAAGGGTTCTGTATCCTCCACTGCCTTTTCAAGTAATGGAAACTGACTCAACCCTTCTTCTATTATTGGTACAGGCATGCCACTGTTTGATGGAGGAGGCTGGTCTACAACAGATGACTTGTTTATTTACGCAAGAATTGCTTGGACTTACACTGTAATCACTGCTTGCACTACCTGTCTTGTAATAGTTCAATTTCCATAACAGAGGGTAATTTAAAGACTCCCATCTTAGTACCCGGAACATGGAAAACATGACATCAATGGAACCTTATGAACCCATCACATTACCCAGCAAACTGATCGGTAACAAATGTCATGAGCGTTGTCTCTAAGCTTCTGTTTGATCCTGCAGGGAGCTATCTTCTTCACACTTGGGTATAACGGTAACCATACCCAGTGATATAAAATATGTTTCGGGTAGTTTTAGAAACTTCAACTGCTAGCGAAGAGTGTTGTTTCTGCTGCATTTTTGAGCGAGGTACGTCGCTTATGTTTTCTTTACTGAAACACTGTTTTGGTATGCAGTCAGTACTCTTTAAGCTTTCTAATGATAATAGGAAACTCCTACAGTACTATTGTAGTCATATAGGTTGGTATTGATCATAACCATACAAGTCTTCTACCACTAGTAACTACTTTACAACTTACAAGTTACAACTCGTACCCAGTTCTTCAGCACACGCGGGTCTTGTGAAAGTTTGAAACGTTTTTAATATTTATGGAATAATCAATGAAAACAGTAAAACAGCTTGTAAATACCTACAGCCTGCTCTGTTCACTGCCGCTGAAGCTGCCCAATGCTGCTGGAAAACACTCAAAAGTTAAATGAAATCACTGGTATGTCACGGTGCTCTGCCGCCAAGACTCGTATCAGTCTGCTCTCTGCTTGCGTAAACTTCAAATGACAAAGAGTTAAAACTTAAGTCATAAAGTCTAAAGATTTAGGGTTTTACTTTTGTTATAAATTATTTTTTAAATTTCAATAAAAAAATTTATTTGAAAATTAAATTTTAAATTTTAATATAGTTTTGTTAATTGAAGAACCCGAAGAACCCATGTGAAGAACCCCGAAGAACCCACGTGAAGAACTCGAAGACCCGAAGAACCTGTCCTGAAGAACCCGAAGAACCCGAAGAAACCCATGTGGAAGAACCCCGAAGAACCCACGTGAAGAACTCGAAGAAACCCGAAAAACCCGTCCTGAAGAACCTGAAGAACCCGAAGAACCCGTCCTGAAGAACCCGAAAACCCAAGAAACCCAAGTACCCGAAGAACCCAAGAACCCAAGAACCCGTCAAAGGAAAAGAACCCGAATTTTTTTTTTGAAGAACCCGGTTCTTCTGGGTGCGTCTGGGAAGAACCCGTACCCGAATCCGGTACTTGGGTGCGGGAACCCGGGACGGGTACGCGAACCCCACCCCTGGGTGCGGGTACCCGTGCAACACAGCTTCCAAGATAATTTTGGATGACTTGTCTTAGATCTCTTACCTAAGGACCTTCACTATTCTTTAGATGTATGCCTTCCTGTGTGGTGGAACAAAAAATAAAAGATAAAGTAGGTTGATTTGCCTCATACTTTCCCACAAAGACTTCACTGCTTCCTCAGATATAGCTTCCTATTGCCATAACAAAGAAAAGTGACTAGGTAAGGTGGGATCACTTCCACTGAAGCTAGTCCAAGGAGAAATGAGGCCTTAAAATCCTCAGAGCCTTAGTCTCAAATAAAAACAAAGACAAATAATCCAATCCAATCTTGCCTCAAATGAATCTAACCCTCTTGTATTTATTGATTTCCTAGAGGGGATTTTCCTCCTTAATTAATTGGGTGGGGTTCACAACAAACGCCAACTTTGGGCTTTTTTTTTTCCAGTTATTTTAAAACTTGCCCCCTGTTGCGTTTTCCCCTTTATCCAAGACTATAGCCTATGGGGATCGATAGGCTACTTTGTCCCTTGGGCCAATTGATCCCTTGGGTAATGTTACCCACCACCAGTGGGTGACCTCATAGGAGAATTTTTCTCCTAGATTTGTCTTTAGCCAGCAGCCAACAACCACTTGACAACCACCAGTGTGGCCGATGTTGTGCCAGATGTCTTTGCTTCTTGAGCCAGTCACATGTCCTTCGCCCATTTGTTGAGATCGTATGTTTGATGGTGGGCCATCCAATCCTAAAGGTATGACTTTTTATTATGCAATTGGGTTCTTATGCTTGTTTTTCTTGGGCACACTTGGGTATGGATTACTGGGAGACATGGAAGGAGGATGCGCTTTGACTGTAGTCTTGTTCGCTTACCTAAACTAGGGGGTTAATCCTCAACCCTAGTCTCTTGGGATCTCTCCTATTGGCTTACAACTTTAGGATGGACACTACTTCGGAAACCCCAATTTTCGTAGCGTCGTCTCGTTTTCTCTCTCCACATTTTTCACTGCCCTCCGCACATTACATGCCCTATTTCATCATCTTCCCTCTCTATGTCCACAAGGCTCCGGTTGTTGAAGAAAGCGTAACTAGGTTCTGTCTTCATAATGACATGATCTTTGTATTTGATGTAATAAAAGGAAATAAACTATTTTTGTAATCTTGGTACATGGGTTTCATGAGCAAGAATTGTTCCTAGGTGAAAAGACTTCTTTTTGATGTCTTTAGGATTTATTTTTTTGTCAAAGAGTCATGTAATGAAAGCTCTTTGTGAGCCTATGTAAAATGTGTACAAACCTAGAGCAGCTCACCAAGGCTGAGCTCAAGCCTACAAAAGTCATCACAAGAAGACTGCAAGCAAAACGATGAGAAGTTCATCATGTCGGCTTCAATAAATGAATTAAATATATATATTTAAATATCAGGTCGGCTCAACATAAGGACACGTCGATTCACTCAACATGTTGGCTTCGTTTTGAGGGCAAACCACTATAAATAGGTGGCTGAGGTATCCGCAAAACACACAACACAGAACTCACATTTTCCTCTTTGATTTTTCGTATGGGCATAGAGGAAATCCGCACCACAGGAAAGGCTCACATTTTAGGTCTTGGATGAAGGTATGTTATCATACTTCGGTCAGGTATGAAGCAGAGATCCGCATGAAGGTCTGACTGCACCTCGACTAGGGTTTTAGGTGCAGTCATGACCTGATCTCAGAGAACGCAGCATCGTTACACGTTCTGGGCTAAATATGTCGGCATACCTGAATTTGATGACGTGGTGATCTCACACGAATAGATCTCGGATGGACGAAGAGTATTGTGTGTCTATTGCAGCTTTGGCATGTTATAAACAATGATTAGGATTGCAAGAAGTGACAAGGGTTACATCTCGACATCTCTATATTAATATTCAGATTTGTTTAGACATATCACAATAATGAAATATGTGATACTCGACATACCTGTGACCTGAAGGAAATATCTTCGGATGAATAAATCAGAGAAGGCTAATGGTGATCTCGGTATACCTATGAGCAGTATCTCGACATACCTGTAGGTGCTGTCATCAACCAGATGGAGCTGAAGGGTCTTAAGTCCTGTAACAAGGATCTCATCGTACACTTATATTTGTTTCTATCAACTCGCATACCTCAAGGGCAATTACAGTACTGATGTATGTCATAAACCTAATCACTGTCATTGTAATAAGCAATATCACAAGTATACGAACGAATAGTCTTAGCATCAAGAGAAATGCTGGAGTATGGTAATGAAGATCTGATAAATAACAATCATAGTGAAGATCTCAGTGATGTAATGAATAAGCCAAGTCTCTGCAGTGCAGCAGAAAGATGTCTTCAATGATGCAACAATTCGAGCTAAAGGATTGATGTCTTGGTCTTGGAGAGGCATGATGTGTCAAGGGTCATGGTCTTGGTATTTGCCAATGGAATCTCTATAAGAATAATTTTTCGCATTGGTTTTCCTCTCCACGAGGGAGAGATTTTGGCCTTGGCAGATAGCCAAGCATTTGTGTTCTTGTCTTTTTTGGTTTTGATAGCAGTGTGATGAAGCTAACATTCACATACTAATAATGAGGTAAACATCAAGCTTAGATAAATTGTTTAAATACTTCGCAAATTGTTATCATGTCAAAGAAGAATCACCTTAATATGCATGCCCAAATATTCTTCAACATGTTATCAGAGCGATTGGTTCAACAGTCAAAATAAGGGCAGATAAGAGACATTCAAGAATCAAGACATCCAAGCAAGCTAAAGATCTACATCTTGATCAAACCTTGGATCAAAGGATCAACCTACAACAACAGTATATAGTAACAAGGATTGTTGCCTATCCGTTCAAGGAGATAGTCTTCAACAGCAAGGGTTTTGGAGATCTACAGATAAAAACCTTCAGGATTTATACCAACAACTTTGATGCCTCCCACAGTCTCGATCTACAACATGCCACTATTCTTTTCTATAAAATCTCAGTCCTAAAATCTCGGATTCACAGAACTTATTTATTTGAGGACAACTGGAATGGACAAGCTCTTGTTATAGAAGCCATACTATCTGATGGACAAGCAACCTCAATTCGAAGCTGCATACTACAAGTTCTAGAAGTACAATCATATCAATGGTTTGTATATCAAGATAACTTCCTATGAAGGATCTCATCCGATGGAAGCATCAATACTGCCAAGATGAAGATTTCATCTTCACATCTCAAGTAAGTAATTTCATTAATCATTTTTTCTTTGAAATGACTTCATGAATGCAAGGAGATCTATAGGATAGACGGGTTATCTTACATGGAATAAAAGGGAGTGACAAAGTCCTTATAGAGAAGGGAAGTCAGTGAATAGGTCTCCCTTGAAGTCATAAAAAAACTCTTAAGGTTCTATGAAGTAAGAAAGGTGACATAAGAAGATATACTCTTTGAGATGAAGTGCAGAATGTGCCAAGGAATAGAGAAGTATCTTCATGAGATCTCAATTGAGAGATCTGGGAAAAAGATGAATGGATAATCATCATTGATAAGCATGGTGACAATTGTTTATGAACAAGAAGATCAACTCAATCAACAGTTTGTGGTCCTTATGCCAGACAGAGAAAGGTAAGTTGAAAAGATTCAACTGTGCAAAGGAAGGATTAATAAGACAGAACAACACTATGAAAAGATTATGAAAAAGGGCTCATATCATCTGAAGGATAGGGGAAGCTAAAGGGAAGAGGGAGTAATAGATTTCCAGTATGAGTGAAATGACATCCCTCTCAAATGGGTCCTATTAGAAGTCCTTGCATATATGATCATGGTAAGAAGATGCATCGTGGCATCATGACAACAAGAGCTTGTATGAATGATGGAGGATATAACTCTTGGGGATCTCATTGTACATTAAAGGAAAGGAAGATCCAGGTCAGAGGAAACATTTGTTAGATAGGGATATACTAGATCTCGAAGTATCTCTGATAGAGATCTCAGCGGAGAATCTCATAGTCCCGGAAGGTAGCAAATGTCTCGTCAGGAATTCCAACTTTTGAAAATCATGAGATGAAGGACTGATGACAAATCAAGGGATTGAAGATCCGTTCAATCAAGAAAGCTGTTGAATGAAGCTTGAAGGAAAATGAGGTATTTATGCTTGCATTTATATTTGTATTTGATATTTCATGATATATTGTTGCAGATAAAAATGGATCAAACATGATCAAAAGGGAAAGGATCTCCTCCTTTGAAAGGATGCAGAAAGACATAAGTCTAACTAGATGAAATCAACATAATATGTCCTCTTATAAAGTATGAGGTAGTTGACTACAATTGAAGAACTCTGAGAGCTCCTGGGAATGAAAGATATGAGAGATTGTGAAGCATGCAACCATGATGAAGGCAATCAACATCCAGAGGATCAAGAAGATTTGACTAGGAAACCTCTCGGAATGATGTGAAGACTTTGATGGAAGTCTAAAAAGATGAGGACCCTTGACAACAGATATCATTGGGAGATGTGTCAACATGTATGCAGGATGATTGATACCTACAAGAAGATGTCACTGGAAGAAGGCCATCGCCAAAAGGTAATAGGTGATTTGTTTTGGTGTCTGACCTCTTCGAAAAGTCTGGGTATGTGTGCAAGGTCAAGGAAAGAAGAATTGGGAAGGATGTCACAACTATGTACCTTGTAATCCAGAGCAAACACTGTTGAAGGAAAGTGAAGACAGATAAGCTTATGAAGGAAGCCCCAGATATGGAGCCAAGGAGGATACTTTTCGGAAAAGAAGGAATGACATGACAAAGGAAATTAATGGATGGCTGACCGTACATGAGAAGAAATTGATGACATCAAAGTCTTGAATCATCAATCAACTAGAAGACCCTATAAAGCACTAATGATAGAGTCCCTGGGTAAGAGGGAGCTCTGGGAAGTTCCTATGAGCAAAAGGAACTTAAGCAAGTTTATGAGTAAAGAGAAACTTGGAACTCGTCCCTGTTTAAGAGGGAGAGTTAGACACGATATTATTGTCTTCAGTTTAGAAGAAAGAATGGAGGATTGTGTAATCATTTGGCATCCGACACTCTTTGAGTATGTGGTAGGGCATTCAAGACAAGAGTGGGCAAGAGGACTGATATTCTTGAGGGTTGGGAACCCAAGATGAGAATAGTCCTAGTAGGGCATACTCGGAGAGCACCTGGGTGGGTATGACCCTAAGAGAGACAATGATGATGCGTGTCCTTCAGTCATTGGTCTCGCCAACATTGTGTGCTCTGATTTAAGTGAGAGATAGCGCTATTAGTCAAGGCCTTGCTAAATGGAAACAATGTTGGTTGAAATGATGCTATAACAGATGGATTACAAATCTGATTCTTCTTATGAGAAATTCTACAGATTGAGAATGACCAAGTACCATTATGAACACCTCCCAAATTAAGAGGGAGCGTTGAAGAAAGTGTAACTAGGTTCAGTCTTCATAATGACATGATCTTTGTATTTGATGTAATAAAAGGAAATAAATTATTTTTGTAATCTTGCTACATGGGTTTCATGAGCAAGAATTGTCCCTAGGTGAAAAGACTTCTTCTTGATGTCTTTAGGATTTATTTATTTGTCAATTAGTCATGTAATGAAAGCTCTTTGTGAGCCTATGTAAAATGTGTACAAACCTACAACAGCTCTCCAAGACCAAGCTCAAGCCTACAAAAGTCATCATAAGAAGACTGCAAGCAAAACGATGAGAAGGTCATCATGTCGGCTTCAAAATTGAATTAAATATATATTTAAATGTCACGTCGGTTCAACATAAGGACACGTTGGTTCACTCAACATGTCGGCTCAGTTTTGAGGGCAAACCACTATAAATAGGTGGTTGAGCTATCCGCAAAACGCACAACACAAAACTCGCAATTTCCTCTCTCATTTTTCGTATGGGCATAGAGGAAATCTGCACCACAGGAAAGGCTCACGTTTTAGGTCTCGGATGAAGGTATGTTATCATACTTCGGTCAGGTATGGAGCAGAGATTGGCATGAAGGTCTGACTACACCTCGACCAGGGTTTTAGGTGCAGTCATGACCTGATCTCAAAGAACGCAACATCGTTACACATTCTGGGCTAAATATCTCAACATACCTGAATTTGATGACGAAGTGATCTCACACGAATAGATCTCGGATGGACGAAGAGGATTGTGTATCTATTGTAGTCTCGACATGTTATAAACATTGATCAGGATTGCAAGAAATGACAAGGGTTACATCTCAACATCTCTGTATTAATATTCAGATTTGTCTAGAAATATCACATTGATGAAATATGTGATACTCGACATATCTGTGACCTGAAGGAAATATCTTCAGATGAATAAATCAGAGAAGGCTAATGGTGATCTTGGTATGTCTATGAGTAACATCTTGACATACCTGTAGGTGCTGTCATCAACCAGATGGAGCTGAAGGGTCTTAAGTCCTGTAACAAGGATCTTGGCATACACTTATATTTTTTTCTATGAAGTCGCATACCTCAAGGGCAATTACAATACTGATATATGTCATAAACCTAATCACTGTCATTGTAATAAGCAGTATCACAAGTATATGAAGGAACAATCTTAGCATCAAGAAAAATGCTGGAGTATGGTAATGAAGATTTGATAAATAACAATCATAGTGAAGACCTCAATGATGTAATGAATAAGCCAAATCTCTGCAGTGCAACAAAAAGATGTCTTCAATGATGCAACAGTTCGAGCTAAAGGATTGATGTCTTGGTCTTGGAGAGGCAGGATGTGTCAAGGGTCATGGTCTTGGTATTCGTCAATGGAATCTCTATAAGAAGAATTTTTCGCATGCATTTTGGCCCTGGAAGATAGCCAAACATTTGTGTTATTGTCTCTTTTGGTTTTGATAGCAGTTTGATGAAGCTAACATTCACATACTAATAATGAAGTAAACATCAAGCTAAGATAAATTGTTTAAATACTTCACAAATTGTTATAATGTGAAAGAAGAATCACCTTAATATGCATGCCCTAAGATTCTTCAACATTGGTGTCCCCCTCCCCTTGTCGACATGTCTGGGTCAGGCTTGGAACAATGCCCTAGAGGTTGGTGCAACTAAAAAAAAGGATAAAAGCATAATATGGCCACATACAACAGGAAATCTACCACAAAATGCAAAAGATGGTTGAGGCAATAAAATTTAGCATGTGGGCAAAAGCCAAACATGAAGTCTACCCCCTATAATTATGGCCATCACCTTGGTTCCTAGGGCTGCTATGAGTGCCACTTGCATCATTAAGGGACCCATGTATGTCCCAAACCTTGGTGGGCGATGAACTACCCTACCTTGAGGGGTTAATCACTACTATATCATAAAGAAAAATCTATAAAAGGAAAATGAATAAGGGTGAAAAAACAAAGGTCGGGTTAACTCATGTACCACTATTGCTCCCTCCTACATCCACACACCCAAATGTGTGGACATTCCTCATCATTACCACCCTCGAGCCCATGTCATTTGCCCTTGAGACCCTTGTGTCCCCATCCACATGACACCTACCACTTGAAGGATGTACCTTGGACATGTCCTTTACTTTAGGGGTTGGGAAATCCTAATATGGTGGTTTATTAACTACTCCTACCAAGGGAGGTAACACAATTACATGCTCAAAGGCCCAAATCTGGAAGGGAAACCTTGACCCACTATGAAGTCCCCACTTCTGCACTTGATTAACAAGCTTATTCAGTCAATTGTAGTAATAATTATTGTATCTGAAGGTGAGGAGACACATTGGATCTTATACAACATTGGTAGGTGGTTTCACTTTGGGCTTGGCCTCCCTATACAGAATCCAGGCCCAATAGATGATCATATTGACACTTGTAGGGGAAGCGTTGAGAGCCATGGGTTTCCATCATGTGATTGACCATTATCCCATGCCATGGGCAACCTCAACACTTTCAACAACTTGTGCATTGCCCACATTATATGTGAGATGATGCACTTGTACAAATAGTGCCCCCAACCGACATAGCATTGTATACAGGGTTTGGCAATTGATTCGAGGCCCAAAGGAGGTTTGTCTCACCCTTGAGACATGGGAGGGAAAGCACCATCTTCCATTCCCTCACTTGGAGCTGTCTACAGGGTTATTTTACACCCACAAACCCATGAGAACACTACCTATGCCCGAGAGCCAATTTGGAGAACCACATGATGTCTTACTTGGAGATAAGGGGCCACCCCCTCGACCATCATTTATGGAGCCCTCTTTTTCATCATGGCACCTTGAGGACTCAATTAGGCCTTCCAAGGACCCTCCTACACCATTACTACATCATTTCGGCTTCATTTTGGATGGATTATCTTACACTTTATGACTATTTGGTGGGGATGTCACCAAAGTTATTGTTATTTTGCACATTAAAGTGAATTTAGGGGCATCTTAGGCTAATTCAAACACTTGGAGGCTCATATAAGTAAAGTGAGACCTCATTTGTATCAAACATCATCATTACACTTGGATCTAATTCTCTTAAGGAATTTCACACTTTTCTCTTGGTTGTCTATTGGAGATCTCTTGATGCATTTCGATATCTTTGGAGCTGAAATTTTCGTTCTCTCTTGGAGCCATTTTCTTGATCTTAGGTTGGATATATCTTGTAAGTAATCTTGTTGAAGATTTTTGCATGAAAAATGTCTAACATGTGGAAATTTTGTAACTAGCTCTTTCTTTTGTGCCCTAGTTATTGAATATTATTGTAAAATATTGTTAGAATGCAAATTTGTGCATGCTACTCATTGATAACAAGTAGATGAATGTTCTTAGTGGAGTAAAACTTGTTTTTCTTCCATGAAAACACATAGATCTTGAGTGGGTAAATGTTAAAGAGTGCTTGCTAGGGCATCACTTTTTAGCCTCCTTGATGACAATTTTGGCCATATTTTGAATCACATAGACTCCATAGCCCAAGGGTACGTACCAATCTAAGTAAATTTGGTGATCACCCCCTTTTTCCTTCTCTTTTTCTCCTTCCAATTTTTTTTATTTCTTTCCCTAAATGTCCAACTAGGGTCTGCTACGAATTACGTTAGAGAGGAGCTTTTGCAAAACCGCTTAAACAGGCTACTGCGCTGGTGTTTCCTCTAACTGTCTTCCAAATTTGAGGCAGGTTCCATGGTTGAATTATGAAAAAACTCAAGCCCTAGTTGCATTCCTGGAATTCATCTTGAACCTTTTGGTCAGAGGTCTTCTTGAGGGTTTTTGTACATAGTATTCAATGGAATAAATCATTTAAAACCCTTTCCCTACACTACCTCGACCTAGTGAGCTCCTTGGAGGATCTCCTCCAGGCTCCTACGATTATTTATAAACCTTAGGTCTCATGTGTTCCCATTCTAGGCTTCTCAAGAATAGTGGAAGCTTATATAATGATATACAATTATCATACAAAGCTTCTTGAGTAGTCCTATTCATCTTTGGAGCCTTGACCTTAGGCCTCCTTTTCATCATTGGATATCGTTAACCCTATGTGTAGGTCTCCTTGTAGGTCTTTCTTGGAGATCCTTTTGCTTCTCTTGAACCATTGAGATTTTATTTCAGCCTCTCCTTTGAATGGGCCTTGGAAATCGCATCATACCTAGTCATTGATTCTATCATTAATAGTGATTTCCCTCATATCGAGACTCCTATCGGTGAAAGTCCGTAAAGAGCATGGGACACTGATTGAGGTGACAATGGGGCTTTGTCCCATTGTTGTCATTTGGTCTAGTAGTTGTCCCTTAGGCACCCCTCCTAGGACACCTGTTAGATTGTGTGGCAACAGGGACATTAATAAAATCCCTCGATTTGGTGCAGACAAGGGCAGGTGCAAGTCCTGGGTGACATTGGTGGCATTAAGGCACCCCTCATAGCACGACAAATTGGTTAAAATGATTTTGTGAGATGTATCTGTGTGTTGTGTGCATGTGTGTATTCATATCTATTAAGATGATGATGATTGACTATTTGTAGGATCTTGGATGTGTTTATATGGTCATATTTATTTGAATGGACCTTTCATATGTATGGTAATCTTGATTGGAATGTTTTTGATTTTGATAAAAAATCATCAATACAAATTCTAACTTCTAATGAATGAAAATTTATTTGTGTAAATGTAAATTTATCTTTTAGAAGGCAAGAAGAATAAAAATTTGTGACCTGTTGCTCTTGCCGCCTACACCTACCTACAGAGTAGTGAGAAAAGCCTTCAACCCCACAAGGTGTGGTTGATGACAGGAAACTCAAAGGGGCTGTCACACTATTCCTGACTCTTTTCGTCTTAAGCTATCTCCTAGGTTAGCTAAGTGAAAAGTTTTGTTTTTTGTTTTGTTTATTTATTTATTTTCTAGTGGTTCACGGACACCCGCGGTCATTGGGTGGCCACTACCGTCCATGGAAATATCTGAGCTTGATCAAGGGTATCAAGCCCCGTGGCCAATAGCTAGGCCTAACCCCAAGGACTTCGGGGAGAATTCACCCTGTGACCTCCCGAACGATGAGACACTTAGTTGACCAGTTGAGCTAACCCTTGAAGCTAGGTCCCTAATGAAAAGTTAAAAGTGATATGAGATTCTGGGAGAGTGTTATAGTGAAAATGGACTACTTTTAATCAATGTTGTGAAAATCGTGATAAATTCAAATTATCGCGATTTTTTTCGAAACAACGATTTTATCGCGATTTTTATACGAAATTATCGTGGGTAATTTTTTTTGGCCGATTTTTATGAAATTATCGCGATAATTTGAAATTATCGCAATAAATTTGAATTTATCGCGATAACAACCGAAAAAATCGCAGGGGTTCGCGGCAGCGAGGTTCTATATGGTTTTTTTTATGAATTCATTTGGATAGTCGCGCGCGGAGGGCAAAGGAGAGCTGGGAGACTACGCTGGAGAGGGTTTGAAGCTAATTCGAAGTGCTTAAAGGAAAAAATCAAGAGGAGACCACCGATTTCTCCATAGAAATAGTATGTGGATTAATTTTTTTTTGTTTTCATTGTTTAAACACATTGTTTTTGTATTTTTTCATTGTTTTTGGTTGGGTAACTTGGTATGGGCACCATTTTTTTTTTGTTTTCATTGTTTTTAAAGATTGTTTTTGTATTTCTTCATTGTTTTTGGTTGGGTAACTTGGTATGACTATGGGAACTTTTTTTTTTTTTGTTTTCATTTTTTTTAAACATTGTTTATGTTTTTTTTCATTGTTTTTGCCATTTGGTTGGGTAACTTGGGTTTGGAATGGTTGGGTAA